>SNQJ01S0203297.1:16697-32423 GCA_010110895.2 Picea sitchensis
AATGCCCTTCCTCTTAAATAGCACTCAACAGTGAGGTATGAATCCATTAGAAGAGGAACTAGTGAAGGATGAAATAATCAGTTATAATGAGAGGTGGAGGGTGCATATCCTGAAAGAGATGGTGATATTTTCCAATAGCCACACAAAATTCGATCAAGGTGCAATGGAAGCCCACAATTTCCACCTGGGTAGATGTCCTAAAATTTGGTCACTAGGCACCTCGGTCAAAGTGCAGCATTTAGATTTTTGGCCTCAGAAATTGGTCACAGGTTGGATCCCATCCAAGAGGTGGGTGCCTCAAGGGGGGATGCACAGAACAACCATACCTTGGCCTTTGACCCTTCACGGGTATCTCTCATCCTTATGGTGTTAGGAACACTTGAATTGGAGGATTTAAAGTTCCCTATTTGACAATTTGTAATGTTTGAAGATGGGAAAACTAGATAACGGGGAGATATTTGGATGTATATCCCTGAGATTCTACCTATACTAAACAATTTCTTTTATCACCTCCTGTGGAGGAAAACTTTGTGATTTTTTAGAAAAAAAATTAGATGTGGTTGTTTTGAGAGATTGGGGGTGTGAACCAATCTCGTTCAAATTAAGTGGGAGTGGATAGTTTCGTCAAGAAAAGGGTGGGGCATTTTGGAATCCATTTGGAGGAAATTTATTTCAACCTCCACAATTCTAGATGAAACTATGTGAGTGAGTAGAGGCTTTGTGTGTGAACAAGTGAAAGTGTGCCAAATTTTTAATAAATTAGGTGTCACCTTACAACATGTGGACTTTGTGTGGTCCTTACAAGTCTTGATTACCTAATTTACTAGATGCCATTGGTACAACCTTGCGGAAGTTTAAAGTCCCTAGAGAGCTAGCATGTGAAAATATGGGTCCTTACCAATCCTTTAACTCCCTAGTGTGATTTAATATAAGAAATATTTAAAATACTATCCTAGATTGTGGACATGCAGTCATGTATGGGCCTGTTATAATAACCTTTAAACTCCCCTAGTGATGTAATCTAAGAAAGTAGCTTCAAAACTATCCTATCTTTGTAGCATGTGGGAATGTATGGGCCCTTTCAAATTTAAGATGTGTTTGAAAAAGAAACTAAGAGGAGTCCCAAGGGGGTTGTTGTCCTCTCCTAAATATTTTTTCTTTTAAGGGAGATGAAATTTTTCCTCAATCATTTTTTTGATTCTCAAGATCACTCTATGGCGCGAGAGAAGAACATACTCGATTGACGTTCAATTTTTGGTCCTAATACAAGTGGTTATATATGTGATATATAATGATTCCAACTTAACTTTAATCAAAGCAAGCCATCCATGTGGCAAAATGTAAACATAAAGAGGATAAATATGGATTGTAACCCCCTAAGTTCCTATGTTTTGATAAACCATTCATGTGGAGAGGGAATATAAGTGTGGTGCATATTACAATTTGCATAGAATCAGGCTTAATAAGGCTATGGGCCTTCAACATATCACAAAAACCCTTACATGTTTGGGTTAGCTAGACAGGACATAAATGACTGTAAGAGTTAGAAACATCAAGCACAAGAAACAAAGAAACAACTAAGATAACAATAATTAAATAAACTAAACAAAAGTGCATAAGGGAAATAGAACAAAATAAAGACCGATATTCATGCCACCAATGGATAGATTGTATTAGTGGGAAAACTCCAAAGAGAAAGGGAGACTTATGGGTCCCCTCTTCCTCCAAGGGAGGGATCTTGAACCCCCAATGATTGAGCTCTTCTTACAAATAGAAAACTAAAAGTAAATGGTGAAGAAATACAAAGGTCATTCACTCAAGAGGTGATGTGAATAGCCCAATGAAATGGTGCTTATATTCTCCAATGAGGAAAGAGGTTCCTTATAGGAGAATAGAGGTAGAATAACAATACAAATAGATTCTTGGAAATATAGTGCACCCATGGCCTCTTTTTATAGCAAAGCTTTGAGGCATTATCCAACCAATCTTTAGTGTGAACAAGGGGCCCTTTAGGGTACCTTTAGGTATTTGACCATCCCCCCACTCGAATTTAGCTCGGATTTGGGGGTCAAATTGACTTGGGAGATGAACCAGAAGTGGTTCGGAGGCCGACCAGAATCATTTATGCGTCGTTCTGAAGTGTGCATGGATTTTTGCATCCACTGTCGCGCATCAGGAGCATGTGCGCTTTTTCGACATTTTTGACTGGTGTGTGTGCATGCCCTTCCTTTGCATTCTAAGCGCATGTTGGTTTTATAACCAATTGTATAGTTTGTGCCCTTTGGAAATTCATTTTTTGGACCATGGATGAACTAATAGGTGTTTGGAGATGCTATATTTATGTAACCATTTGCGAATGAAATTTCAGTGATAACAAAGAAGGAAGTCTATTTTGGGCGCAGGCCTATTTTTGGGAGAAATATATGTTTTTGGAATGACCTGTTTTTGGAAAGAAAGACCTAATTTTGGAGCATGCGCAACAGGTGGAAAGAAAGAAACATGCAAAAAAGAAGGAAAAGCAGCATGCAGGAGAAAAAGCAATGTGGCGTGTAGGAAAAAAATCCTAACCATGATAGGGTTGGGGTTTTTGACAAATATTTTAATGGCTATAAGCCTACAAATTAGTATAAATAAGGACCTAGGAGGTCTAGGTGAGGGGGATGTCAGTTAAGAATTGAAATTTAATTGGTTGGAAAGCTATTGATTGTAATAAGCCTTATAGAAGATTCAAAGAAGTTAGTCTTTGAGGGTTAGGTCACAGATTGTAGAGCCTAGTGTGATCTAGTCAGCCTCACAGAGGGTTCCTACCCTCATTTTGATTGTATTACTGAAGATGTAATGTGCATGGTGCAATATTTTTCAACACAATCAATAAAAGAGAAGAGAAGCTAGATCTTTATGGATGTAGCCCCAGGAGGGGGTGAACCATGGTAAACCATGTGTTTTGTCTTATTTTTAATGAATTCTTTAATTTCTATTCATCATTAGCTTAAGAATGAATGGTTAAAGTAGTTATATCAACATGCATGCATAGTTTTAAAGATGAATAAATCATAGAAATAGATGAATGTTTAACAAATATAATGCATAAGGAAGAAATAACCCTACCACAATCCCCACTCATTCCTAGATTGCAAACACCTGAGTATTGCAGTCTCCCATAAAAGTTATCTTGTATTAGACTTCATTGTGCACCCTGTGCGCAGTATTGCCTTCTAGTTTACCAGGAGGGTCGATAGTTTTGAGGGTTTTGTTGGAAAAATATTTGAGATCATACCCTAGGTCATCTCAAGAAGAAGATCAAATCCAACAAATGGTTTTGTTGTTGGAGGGAACTACATAGGATTGAGTGGAYRKGATCTGTGGAAGAAACAYGYTGAGGATGAAAGTATAGAAGAGAATGTTCAGGCCATTGAATCCAACGAAGGTAGATATTTAAACATGGTTGAAAACAAAGGAACTTGATTTTTCAYAGAAGGACAACAGAAAACCTAATTTAACACTGCRTAAATATCTTGACAAATACATGTTTAGCAACTTGCATGAGGTATTTTTCTGTGATTTCCCATATTTGTTGCARGAGTGGTTATTGAGGTTAAGGGAAAACCACCCTACAAATAAAATTAGACAGTTGGAGTGGAATCTTGTGGAGATCGTATAGTTACAACAAGTTAATAACAAATTTACGCAYAGTAGATTTCTGGTTAGACRGTATTGTTGTAGGGTATATCACCAAATTTATAATAGATACCGRGAATTCCCACACTACAGCAAAGTAGGATTTTATAAAGGAACCTAGAGGTAGGTACATCAAATCAATGTATACTTCAATCAAGATTTTATTGTATGAAAATTGTGTGATCACCATGGAATCAGACAACTAAAMTTCCCTCTGTGCATGGAGGAAGGGGAGAAGCCTTTACAGGAGGTTGAGAAATGTACAGAGAGATGGATAAGGGAAAGAAGAAGGAGGTTATGGACCCAATCATGATGGAAGAGGATCAGATAAATAAGATAATGGAAAAATATGGAAAGACACACAGAGGAATACCTTACCAATATAAAATGCATAACAAGAAGAGAGCCATTGTCGATAGAGAGGGCTTAGCAAGCGATGAAGAAGAGGTAGAGGATATTCATTGTGGAGAAGATTGAGGAAATTTTGCATGCAGAAGGTAGAACTCCAATCCAAATCATCGTTAGTTTGGAACATACAACACCATGTGCAACTAATACACCAGATAGAACACCAGTGTTTAGACAACCAAATTTTAGTGGAAGAAAAGCAATAGAACAGGGATTCAATCAAGTAAAATCAACTGGGGGAACAAGTTCAGGAAATAAAATTCAATTGGATACACTGTGCGAAGGCATTATTTCAACACAGTTCAAAATGGCAGTACATGATCCCACGATCAGATTATTATAATTTCAGGGAGAGGCATTAGAGGAACCTGAAAAGCATGTATTCATATGTGAGAAGATCTGGGAAGAAAAGAAGATCACAGATGAGGATACAAAGCTTGTGTTAGATATCACACTAATAGACTGTGCGTTGGACTGGTACATGATCCTGGATGTAAACATTCCACGGGGAGTACCAAATACTATCGCAGACGTGGAAAAACTATTGGTAAATGAATTCCATAAGCGAAGCTCAAAATACCAGTACATGAATGAGATGATTGAAATCATGCAGAAACCAAGTGAGTCTATTTGGGAGATTGATTACGGGTTCAAATGTCTAAAAGGTAAGTTGAAATATGCAATTAGTGGCATGCAACATAGGCTCTTATTTATGAACTCATTGTTACCACACTTTAAGCATCCTTTAAGACAACAAAAGTTACAAACTCAGGCAGGGGCTCTATAGGGACCCCTGCAACTGGAAGAGAACTAGTATCAGCAGAGAGATCCAACAATAGAGGATCTAAAGGAGGATTTGAATAATCTAACATTTCAAATTAACCATAATAAGGGAAAAGACAAAACAAAAGTTGTTTGGTGTATGCTATGTAGGAGAGAAAGACACCATAATAACGAATGTCCAACTTTTTCGCATTACATGGAAACAGGGGTGCCAAACCCCTTTATAAAAGGAGGAACATGGTGTGAGATTTGTAATATGCATTGGTGTGATCCATATCATTTTCCAATGATTGAGAAGTATAATATAGTACCAAAAATTTCATATTGCAATTTTTATAAATCAGTGGGTCATGATGATAAGGATTGTAGAATGATGGAGCTAATGAGAGAAAGAACTTCAGACACTTATAGGGTGCAAGAAGAAATTATGACAAGACAAGTTACACCTCAGTTCAGCCAGGTGCCACCACCATACAATAATGTGCAGCCATGGTACAATAATGTGCAGCCATAGTATAACCCCGTGTAGTATAACCAGGTACCTTAGTACAATGCACCACGAGGAGATCGAGGTGGATACAGAAGTGGAGGATGAGGCAGATGAGGATTTGGATGAGGAAGAGGACCAGTAGTGTGCCACAACTGCCAACAACCAGGACATTATGCAAAGGATTGTACACTTCCACTAGTGACATGTATGTATTGTTGTGCAGCATACCATGACACAAAAGACTTCCTAACACTTTTGGGAAAGATCCAGGAAAAAAGAAACTAGAACAGCCAGAATTTTTAATGGATTTTATGTAGAATCCAAGGATGATGGGAGAAACATCAATATAGTCACTCGAGGAGGATCCAAGACAGGAGTTGATGAAGCAAAATAAGATCCATGTCAACACCAATGGGTTAAGAAGAATACTAAGCCACAAAAGAAGTTTGACGCGCGGAAAGAAAAGGAAAAATTTAAGGAGGTTAAACATGAGTTTCTCAAGTAGAATGTTGTGTCTACATCAGTAACGCAACAAACTCAGAACCCACCAATGTACAAGATTCCATCCTCAATGGACCATACCAGTAAATGACAACCTTTAGAGAAAGTAAGTACCATAAATACTTTTCTACAATCCTATGTTAAGTTATTGAATGATCCATCATTTGTTAAGGTCTTACAAAATCTGCTAGAAATATGAAACACAGAGGTAGAAGGGAAGTTAGAGCAGAAAGTAGTCAATCATCTCCATAAAAGAATAAGGACAAGAGTAGAATTCAGATTGAATGTGTTAAGTACCTTAGTAGATCTACAAATATAATCACCACAAATACTGAATACACAATAGATCCACAGATAAAAATAGAAGAAACCACGCTTTTATTATAGAAAACCCTTGAGGTAGGGAAACACCATACAATGGATCCTATTATGGAATTGATCCTCTCATGTTCACTTGCCTCTTCTAGGGGACATCCTCCTATTTACCTACCGCTCCAAATACAATACTTATTTTCATATCCCATTACATTTCTTTAACCCCTTTATATAGTGCTACCATCACCTATGAACATTCTAGAGGAGGAATCTTCTAGAAGAAGAACATTCTAAGAAGTCCTCTTACATTTATTATATCTAACTAACCATTTATTATATCTAACTACCATAGTGGGCCTTATTTAATAATATAATGGACCTATTCCACCTTACATTCAATGGTCTCCACTACCTCTCTAGCTACCTAACATTCCATCCCCCTTATGAAAGCGTTGTCCTCAATGCTTGTTATGAGGGTGGACAACCATATACCAGGGTCCCATGGATAATTGTGGACCATAATGTTGAAGAAGACTGGAGAACCAAGGTACCATGTATAAATGTGAGCCCCCGTGCTGAAGTATTCCAACCGCCATTGTAAACTAGGGTCCCATGTCCAAGTGCTCATGTGAACTCCACGCGGAATATATCAGAACCCAATAACCAACTGAAAATGATGCTCCAAAGACTTACAAATGTCATGTAGATCCAAATAAGAAGATCCATCCACATAGTGGGAAATGGTCATAGTTGAATCTGTAAGGAATAATACCATTGTATAATATGTAGGATGGACATTGAAAATCATAATTGGCTCTTGATTCGTTATATTGATGTTCTCTATAGAAGGTGGAGTAGAGTCATCAAATAAAATATGAAAGTGGTTGTCATCCCAAAAATGACAACTATATAAACCAATCATCACAATCAGCCTCAAAATCATACCAAGAATATACTTCTTGATTATATTCATCCATGATGTCATTCATAAGATATATCTCCTGCATGATAGCCAAGGACTCATCAATACGACGAAAACTATCCTTGAGGCCATATTGAAAGTTATACAATGTGTCATGCATTTGGACTTTGAATGTTTCAAACGTTTCTAGAATTTCCTTGAGGGTTTGAGAGTGAATATCCATTGGAAACACCACTAAAATATGCCAAAATAAAACTATGTAAAGTTTTTATCCAATGTCACTAATCGCGTAGCAATCTGAGCACTCTGTGAAAATTTCTGAACTCTACAGTCTCGTCGTTGTCACGAACACCCTAGAAAATGGTTGATTTTAAAACGATTATATCTTCACTTCTAGAGCTCCAATTTGGGTGATTTTTCTTTTGAAATCGGATATTTTTGAAACGGAAACTCAGACGTGTAATTTATTTTGGAAAACTTAGCTCTAGATTCTAAAAAAATCAGAAAAATCGTGCAGTCATCTATGGAAAAAATCCTAAAAATTGCAGATTTTAAAATGTTGATATCTTTACTTCCCGTATTCAATTTCGGACGATTTGTTTTTAAAAATTGGGTGTTTTTTTATGAGAGGAACTCAAATATACAACCATTGTTTGAAAATTTAACACATAAAAATATATAAATCATCTAGAATGTCGCGGTCCTCTTTTTCTTCAAAAATCCAAAAATATATATAAATCCAAAAAAAATTGCAAATAGAAAAAACAAAATTGCCCACAATTCCTGCCAAGAAAAGTTCTTTGATACCAATTGTTAAGTACCAAAGACTAAATACAAAGAACCACAATAGATATAGAACAAAAATATGCAAAATCTCTTTTATTATAATAAAAACCCTTGAGGTAGGGAAAAACCATACAATGGATCCTATTATTGAATGGATCATATCATGTTCACTTGCCTCTTCAAGGGGGGAACCTCCTAATGAGCTTCAGCACCAAATACAAAAAATATCTTCATATTCCATTACATTGTTTTAACCCCTTTATATAGTGCTACCATCACCTAAGAACATTCTAGAGGAGGACTATTCTAGAAGCAGAACCTTCTAAGAATTCCTCTTACATTTATTATATCTAACTACCCATTTATTATATCCAACTACCATAGTGGGCCTTATTTAATAATATAGTGGACCTAGTCCACCTTACATTCAATGTCCTCCACTACCTAACAGAATTCCAACATTAGGTATTTCAACATGGGAGATATTATAATGGATTTAGGCTCTAAAGTAAATGTCTTACCTGAGAAGACATGGCAGTGTATGGGAGAACCCACATTAGGCTATTCACCTGTCCAGTTGAAACTATCAAATCAATACAAAGTGTTACCAATTGGAAGGCTTAAATGTGTGACAGTAGATTTGGATGGAGTGCACACTATGGCATATTTTGAAGAGATAGAGATAGTAGATTTCACAAAACCTTACCCAACATTACTTGGATTGGATTGAAAATTTGATAACCAGGCTATAATCAATATGAATACAAGAAAAATGACTTTCGAATTAGGCAAATATGGAGTCATTGCACCATTGGATCCTTCAGAAGGAGAAAAGTTTTTAGAGGCCACTTGTTTGGATCTGGAAGGAATAAACCAGTTGTACAGAACCATCACGCGAGGAGAGGATTATGTCAACCCAACTACATATGGGGTACTCATCTATAGAAGCATTACATCATGTGTTTTTGACTCAGACACAATTTTGAAGAATTGACAACAACGATTACACGAAGTTTCCACAAGGAGGTGTGAAATAATTGAATGTGTAGTAAGATGGGTTGGTACAACGATAATATAACCTCTCAATTTTCATGGGCTAAACAACTTAGAGGAATTCTTGACAGAATATGAAGAGGAAGTGTTTTAAAATCAGAGGTTATTATCCCTAGATATGGAACTCAAGGAAACACCCACAAGATGGTGGGGTATGAACAAACAAACAATTTGGGATTGGTATCATTGTAAACAACTATTGCACATTAGATTTGCCACAGAATATGGGAGCAGTAGAGTGCATAAGTATGATGGGAAAGGAACACCAGTTGAACACTTGAAGAAGTGCATAATACAATGGAGGATAACACCACCATAGGAATGGCCTCATCAATTTATTCATACATTGGAAGGGATCTTGTGGAACTGGTACATAGAACAAGATATGCGCAGAGGCAATACATAATGGACAGGATTACAACATAATTTTTCAGTAACCTTCTCATTCGGGTATGAGAACCCCAACATTGATTTAGCGTTGAAGCTAATATGGGGAGTGATATTTTTTGATGAACCAGAGATTCATATCATAACAGAATATCAACATCAGAACAACAAGACAATCAAAGAGTTACTCTCATGTTATCATGTCGAAGAGGAAGCACCAAATGAATATGATCCTCGCAACATTCAGATTACAGATATTGAAGGAGAGAGAGAGGTAGAAGTTCTATCTCTTGAGTCAGAGGCATTTTTTCACCAATCAAAGTTAAGAAAGTTGTCATTGGGATGAGTGACAATCCTAAAATGGAAATTATTTGAGACTATTGGGATGAGCAAACAGTGGAAAGAATAATAGAGTTATTGCATGAATACAGTGACATGTTTCCAACAACCTTTACAGAGATGAAAGGCATAGCAGGGGATCTAGGTGAGATGAATATACCTCTCAAACCTGAGGCTAGACCTATCATATAGATACCTTACAGACTAAATCCAGTGTATAAGCAAAAAGTGAAAGAAGAAATTGACCGAATGTTGGAACATGATATTATAAAACTGGTAGAGGAATCTGAATGGATCAGCCCCTTGGTAGTCCAGGAAAAGAAACAAGGGGGGATAAGGATTTGTGTAGATTTGACGAAAATCAATGATGCTTTCTTACATGACCCTTTCCCTACCCCTTTTACAGAATAGGTCTTAGAAAAAGTGGGAGGCCAGGAAGCATATTCATTCACAGATGGATTCTCAGGTTACCATCATATCAAAATAGCTCAATAGGATAGGTATAAGACTACTTTTGCTACAAAATGGGTATCCTACCAATATACAGTCATGCCCTTTGGATTGAAGAATGCACCAGATATATTTTCAAGGGTAGTCATAGATGATTTTAAGGAAATTATACATCAGTTTCTAGAAGTATATCTGGATGAATGGATTGTGTATAGTCTTTTGAAGGACCATGTAGAAGTGTTAATACTAATGTTGGAAATATGCAGGCAATGTTAGATATCATTAAACATCAAGAAATGTGTTTTTGGTACACCTTTTAGGATATTGTTGGGACATATAATGTGTAAACAAGGTTTACTAGTTGACCATGATAAGATTGCAATCATTGTGAAT
Organism: Picea sitchensis; assembly: GCA_010110895.2. Lineage (NCBI taxonomy): Eukaryota > Viridiplantae > Streptophyta > Pinopsida > Pinales > Pinaceae > Picea > Picea sitchensis. Next base: position 27,203 of record SNQJ01S0203297.1, read on the forward strand.
TTACCAACACCAAAGTCAGTGCACCAGTTAAAAGAAACATTGGTACATACAGACTATTACAAGAAATTTATAAAGGGGTATGCACATATTATTGCATCAATGGAAAAATTGTTAAAGAAGGACACCAAATTTCAGTGGAATGAGGATTTTCAACAAGGATTGGACAATCTAAAGGAAAATATGTTGACAACACCTATATTAGTATTTTCATATTGGGAAAAGACATTTCATGTGCATGTAGATGCATCAGCCATAGCACTTGGAGAAATTATGGTGCAACTAGGAGCAGGGGACTTAGACCATCCTATATCCTTTGCAAGAAGAAAGTTGTCAGAATCTAAGTAKAATTACAACACCACAGAAAGATAAGGCCTAKCCATGGTATATGCACTTMAAAAATTYAGGCACTATTTACTATGTAAACACTTTAAAATGTTCACAGACCATTCTTCCCTCAAATATATAGTCAACAATCCAGTGTTGGGGGGGAGGATCTGTAGATGGTTCTTATTATTTCAAGAATTTGATTTTGAGGTGATAGTCAAACCAGGGAATTCGAATGCAGGACCTGATAACCTGTCAAGGGTAACCAATGGAGAAGAACCTACTAACTTGGAAGACAACTTCCCTAATGCAAAGTTATTCTTAGTACAGGTAGTTGATGAATACTTCATTGATATTATTGAATACTTAAGTACAGGAGTTGTGCCGCATGACTTTAGCACTTCACAAAAGAAAAACTTGGTAGTAAGAGATGCAGACTATCAACTCATTGTAGGTCATTTATACAATATGGGCATTGATGGAATTTTGAGAAGGTGTGTATTAGAACATGAACGACTCGGGGTTTTAGCAGAAGCTCATGAAGGTATAGTTGGAGGACACTGTGCGGGTAAAGCTATTGCGTAGAAGGTATCATGCAGGATTATGGTGGCCAACAGTCCATAAAGATTCCAAGGAATATTGTCAGAACTGTGATGTCTGTCAGAGGGTTGGCAAACCCAATAGAAGGGATGAGATGCCCCTAAGACAACAAGTAACTTTGCACGTACTTGAAAAATGGGAAATATATATATTTTTGGACCTATTAATCCACAAACAAAATGTCAGGAGCTAGATATATCATGGGAAGAAGTAGCACCAGTCAAATATTGTAGCATAGAGACAGTAGCACACTTCTTATTTGAGCAAGTGATCAACAGATTTGGATGTCCCAGGATTTTGATGAGTGACCAAGGCACTCATTTTATTAATAATACCATCATGGCTATGACTGAGGAGTTTGAATTCTATCACTAGAAGAGTACACCATATCATCCACGGGAAAATGGGACAGTAGAAGATTTCAATAAGATTGTGGAAAATGAATTGACTAAGATCTGCAATGTTAATAGGAATGATTGGGACTTGAAAATACCAACAGTATTATGGGCATATAGGACCACATGCAATAAGTTGACAGGACAGACACCATTCAGACTGGTGTATGGACAAGAAGCATTGGTGCCATTGGAATTTTTGGCACCCAATATGCACGTAGAAACAATTACCAACATGACAAAAAGAAGTGTAATACAGGAGAGGCTAAGCCAACTAATGGAAATGGAAGAGGACAGGATTCTGGAAGGATTTCACTAGGAAGTACAGAAATCAAGGGACAAATATTGGAATGAAATACATATTAAAAAGAAAATATTTAAGGAGGGATAACTAGTTCTTATCTATGACAACAAATGTTTGCAACACCCTCGTAAGTTTAGAATGCATTGGCTAGGGCCATATGAAGTAAATATTGTCACAGATGGGGGATTTGTGTAGTTAAAGGACTTGGTAGGAACAGACCTTAAAGGAATGATCAATGATAGTTGTCTGAAATTATACAAGGAAAGTCAACCTACTAACTCTTAAAAGTTACAACGCAGTAAGAAAGTCATGTATATAGTGTACTATAGTAGATATCAGGGAAGAAAACTGATAAAAATAAATAAAAAGGGGGAAAAGAAGAAAAATGAATATAAAAATAGAAAAAGAAGAAAAACACAAAAAGAGGTAGAAGTTGATTGAACAATGGGAAAGTGGGAAAAAAGTCACACGCAACAATCCGTGACAACATAGAAAGACAACGCGCAAGAAAAATTGCACTAAGTGCAAATGCACGGAAAAAGTGAAAAACAATTATGAATGAGTCCCTAAAGTGAGAAAAGAATGCATTAGTTTGACAATTAGTGTTTTTTTAGCACAGATCAAGATACAAGTGCGTTTCCTAGCTATAATTGTGCAAAGATATGAGCGAGTGTTTGAATTGGATAAAACATGACACCACCAAAGTTTGGTTCTCTAGGCCAGTACGTACAGGTTACTCGACAGGGCCAAATGAGGAAAGAAAGGATGAGGGAGCCCAAGAACATCATCGAGATCAAAGACATCACCACTTCTGAGATAGAGTTAATCATCCTGACACAAGTTGAGGAGGAAACATCGACAATGGCACAAGGGGAAGTAGGGCAGAGTTTTGGGACCCGAGATGACATTTTTAACCCTAATCCCAAAACATCGACTAAACCTGATGAAATGAAGGGTCAGCAACAAGGTCATGATGAAGAAGAGGTGTTGGTCGAGGAATCACCAACCAACCGATCTCTGAAGGGGAAGAGGATGACATAGAAACAGCAGAGGTAGGCCCATCTGTTGTCAGGAAAAAAATAAAGGTGCAGGACACCACGGACATTACCTTTCCCTATCTCCCAGATGCAGTGGTCATGGTGGATGACATGCTCGAAAAATTACCTAAACTCAGGTAGGCATACCATGATGTGTGCGATGCAACGAAATTCCCATATTTGGCCTAGGAGGCCTACCTAGAAAACATAAGGGAAATTGGACCCCTAGGAAAACCAATAATGGAGCCCATGTAGTGGATAACATGGCTTTAAAACTCCGGGATAATGAACCTCCTAGACATACTGCACTTCGAGCACGGTAAAAATGTTGGGATTTTCATCAAACAGTTTCTAGCCCAGGTACATGGTGGAATCCTTTCGATCGATAGGCTAGTATAACTTGATGTGGCGTTGATCACCAAGATTACGGGATTACCTACACTAGGCGCACACCCAGAGGAGTACTTGGACAACAAGGCGCACGAGAAGGATATCGTTGAACTCGTAAAAGCACAATTTGGCACCAGTAGGAGAAAAAGAGGCATTGTTCTTAGACATATCAATGACAATGCAACAAGGTTTTACAGCAAGCTCATGGTTTTCAAGCTGTTGAGAAAGTGTAGGAAAGAAGAGGCTCCTGCAGGCATCATCGTAGTAACCAAGCAGTGAAAGAAGGGAGTAATGTTCAATTGGGTTTCGTACCTCCTGAACCAATTTTTGATTGATTGCATAGATGCGCATGATAATGGAATCGAGTTTCATTATTATTGGCTCATCATTCTCATACCTTTGATAGAGTGGCAGAAGCCAAAGTTTTCATCCATTATGGATAGGGAATGAAAGTGTTATGAATCCATATATGAGTCCCTCTGGAAGGCCAAGTAAAATGAAAATCAGCAAGCAAATAACATAGTATTTTCAATGTTTCTTGAAGAAATACAAAAGTGCACAGCTAATGTGTGGCACATTCATGTGGAGGTAGTCCAAGAAAATGAAGGGATAGTCAGGTTTAAGGCATCCAGTCAACACATTTGGATCTAGGCCGCAAGGGATCCAAAGAAGGCATGGATGGAGATCCAATATTGCATCACAAGGGAAGAGATTGACTAGATAATCAAAGACTGGCCAGTGCAGTGGAATATGCCAGAAGCAAAACCAGCAACAAAGCCAGTGGCAGCATAATCCACCAAGCCCAAGGGGTAGGATGAAGCAGGTCCCTCAGCAAAAACAAACATTCCAGTTGATAACACTAGGAAGGATGCAACGTGGAATCAGGCGTCGAGAAGCAGTGCAGTGCCAAAAATACCAAGGAGGACAACAATAGTAACCACGAAAAACAGTCAACATGATTTTATAAAGAAGGACACATCACAAGCTAGCAAGGAAAGGGTACAGGTCACAACTAGTGGGGCGCATCCCTCATAGACAAAAAGGAAGGCAGTGCAGGTAGGGGAGGCACACAAAAATAGGAAGTATACCAAGGAAGACCTAGTCATCAGCTTGACAGAGGATGATGTTAATTTCATCGCAAACAAGGTCCAGGAGAGCGGGGAAGAGGCAATTTGCATTGAAATGGCACAAAGAGAAGAGATCATGGCCAAAATCATATAATTCCATGAAACTCTACAACAATTATAGATTCATTCAGTACCACAGGCCACAGCGCAACAACATGAAAAGACACAACGACCCCTTGCGTATAAATAAGGGGAGGCGATAGTTTAGCTAGTAGTGCAAGGCAGGGACACATTCACATTCACATGAAAAATGGTCAAAATGGATCAAGAGACTACACAAAAATACATGGAATAAATTTCCCATTTTGAGGCAGTCATGGCGCATATACCCACCAAGGAGTTATACAGACTCCAGGTGTTATAACCCTAATTTTCACCAGGCATGCTTACCTAGCATCAGGCCATCTCATTTTCCATCTTTGCTAAACCACTACTGAACATATCTTCTTAAAAACACCTTTTTTAAAGGCACACGCTAGCTGCCCCACTACATCCCACGTGCACACTCTAGTTAACCCACTACATCCCGTGTGTACACGCTAGCTGGACCATTACAGCCCGCGTGTACCTACAAAAGCATGAAAAAGGGAAATTTATTGACGGAACACATTGTTTTGGGTAATTTAACTAAACCTTTCGACCATGCATGGCCAATCACTCGACTAAATACCTAGCTCCTTCTACGCTATAAAATAATGGGTATGGGGTCCCATTTGAAGGGAGGAAAATCATATTAAAGAAACTCTACCCAAATTAGCATTCCCCTTGCCTCAATGATCTGGATTTATGTAGGAACACAATGAAATACAGAAATACACATAAACACAAAGATGCAGCGGAAATAATACTTCATTTCATTAATAACAAATGACTGAAATATGCTTACAGATAGAATGGAAATAAACTAGCTAGGGCGCTGGTAGCTTATCTCTGAGAAGAGATGTGTCGCTACTCGCATCCATGAGAAGATGATTACAGTGAGGCTCTGAAGGCCCTTTTACAATAAACAGGAATGACAAAATTCCTAGACATCCAAAAACCTAA
>SNQJ01S0203297.1:32433-45873 GCA_010110895.2 Picea sitchensis
TGAAAAACTGAAAGAAGCAATGGTGGGGGTCCAAGTGGAATAGGTGGGTGGCCACCAATATCCACCTGGATCACTCAACCTTTTGCAACTATTGTGTGAAGAGAAGCATATACAGAAGCAGTTGGAGCACAATTGAAGAGGAGCCCAGGACCAGATTCAAGGAGCAGTGGTCGATCTCACTATTGTAAGGTATTCTTGTGAGATTAATAAAAGAAGTACTTTTCCCGTCCCTCCAGATGAGGTTTCCATGGTTTGAACATTGATTATATGTTGATTTAATCTCTAACCCATTAGTTCATAGATCAAATGCATGTGGATTTCTTCATTTGTCTTTTGTGAATGCAGGTCAGCATTGGGAGGATAGTTGCAGTCGAGGAGTGACCAAGCGTGAAAAAGGATCAACATCGAACACAAAAATAAGGTAAGCCAACTTGATCTTTTAAACCTTGTATTTGCATATGAACAATGGGGTTTAGGCATGGGATGATGGTAAAAGGTAGGAAGATTTAGGTCATTTCCGCATGCATGATAAAACCCTTAGTGCTAGTTCGTAGGAGGGATTTCCCACCCACAACACTAGGTTAGTATAATGCAAGAAGTAAAATCCAAAGCCCGCGCATATGCCACTAACTTGGAGGTGGATAAGAGAGTCGCCAAAATAAGAAAAATCACCTACAACCAATTGACCTTGGATAAAGAGGAGGATAAATAATGCGCTAACAAGCTAGAGAAGGGGATAATGGTGGTATATAACCACAACCCAGATAGCACGCAAGCACTAGAGAGAAGTGTAGAAGAAAAGATAAAATTTATTTCACAGAAGATTGAGGGATATAGGAAGGAAATCGAGAAAATAAAAGAAAAACTTGATCCTATGACTCCTCCTTAGGTTCAATAACAGAGATAACAACAATATTCACTCCAGATATCAGAGATGGCAAAGGAAGCAAGGGAAGTTACAAAATTATTCGACAGAACTGTGCAGATTTGGACCATTTTGGAAGAGGATGAAAAGGTCCAACAATTGGACCAACAAGAGGATAAAATCAGCGCTACCATAAACGAGTTAAAAAAATGACATAAAACCATGAGTATTACTGAGCGCTTGAAGGGCACCCAAGAAATGAAGACTCTATAGATAGAGTCAAAGACAACACAAACAAATAAGAAAATAAGACAAGCCCAATTGGATCCCCTCTAGGAATAAGCAACACATATGATTGTGCAGCTGGAGGAAGAGAAGATGAGCATGGAATAGGAACATTCATAGAATGCAACACTACTACAGGAATAAATAACAGCGCAGATRGTTGAGGCACTAAAAKAMAAAGCTACACATGTGAAGGAAAAAGGAAAGGAACTAGCAGARAACTTCCACATTTTGGAAAATGTTGTACAAGGAGTGCRCACCACCTGAGTGGCTCAGGACAAGCCACATGGYAGCGTTGTGGGCCTGTTGYRTGTAGGACTATTTTGAGAAGGTAGTTTATTTTGGGTGCAGGCCTATYTTTTGGAGAAAGATCATTTTTGGAAAAGACCTTTTTTTGGAAAGAAATACCTAATTTTGGAGAATGTGCAACAGGTGGCAAGAAAGAAGCATGCAGAAAAAGAAGGAAAATCAGCATGCAGGAGAAAAAGMAATGTGGCRTGCAGCCAGACAAGACTAACAGTGATAGGGTTAGGTTTTTTGAAAAAATATTGTAATGGCTATAAGCCTATAAAAGAGTATAAATAAGGACCTAGGAGATCTAGGTGAGGGGCATGTCAGTTAAGTTTTGATATTTAATTGGTTGGAAAGCTATTGACTGTAATAAGTCTTGTAGAAGAGTTGAATAAGTTAGTATTTGAGGGTTAGGTCACAGGATGAGGATTCTAGTGTGATATAGTCATCCTCACAGAGGGTTCCTAGCCTCATTTTGCTTATATTATTGAATATGAAATGCATGTAGCGCAATATTTTGCAGCAGAATAAATAAAAGAGCAGACAAGCCAGATCTTTGTGGATGTGGCTTCTGCAATTTTGGTTGTGTGAGAATTGGTGCTTGACTGATATTTATTTTCATCTCATCAAAACACTTCTATTGATTCTTCCCCCACTAAACACTCTTACCACTAGCTATTATGGCATGGAGTGGTGCAGCTACAGTTGAAAATGAAGCTATGAACTTCCCCAACAAAAATCCTAACTTCATTGAAAATTGTAGGAACTGGCCATTTCATGATGGCCTCCATATTTCTGACATCTACCTTGAGCTCCCCTCCACTGATCAAATACACCAAAGACTACTGAGGAAACTCGCATAAGATGTGAGATGTGCTCCTTCCAGGTAGCGTTATAAACCATTATATCATCAAAATAAAAAATAACAAATGAATGTAGATAGTGGAGTAAAACACCATTCATTAGTCTCATAAATGTAGTTTATGTGTTGCATACACTGAATGGCATAACCAAGCACTCATATAAACCTTGTATTATCTTGAAGGTGGTCTTATAGGTATATTATTCTCTAATTCCCATCCTTCTTGGGTACAATTATGATGGGTGACCCATAAGGTGAGGTACTTGGTTGAATCACACCCTACTCCAAAACCTGTTGCAATTGATTCTTCACTTCATTCACTTCTAGAAAATACTATGTATACATCCCAATATTCGGAAATGGAGAGTCTGGAAATAACTATATTTCATGATCCACATCCCTCTTGGGTGGTATCCCTTTAGGCTCATTGAACACTCTTATGTATTCATGTAGAAACTCCTCCAACTAATGTCTCTTCTCTTTAGTACATCCCTCTAGGTGTCACATCCCCGGTGATCCAGAATTGGATCCAGGAGCTTGATGGGGCTCAAAAAGGCCTAAAAATCAAAGTTCACAGAATGGATTCAAAAAGTACTTGTGTGTAGGCCTTGTCAATATGAAAGCACGCAACTTGAATGAGATGAAACAGACGTCGTATGATCCAGATATTGCATTATGTTCATTTTTCCAAATAGACAAAAAAAATGAAGACTCTACAGTCCGTACAGTGCCATGTGGTAGTTGGTCGTACAAGCCATACAGCTGATGTGGTAGGCACATTCAATGCTCACATGGTAGCTTCTGGAGGTGACATGTGTCAGGCTGACTGGGCGTACGGACTGCTCATGTGGACAGGTGGATCAACCCATGAGTGACACATGTTACCCTTGCAGTAGTGACATGTGGCACATCCCTATGGATGATGTGGAAGGTTTGTACAATCTGTATGACATGTCGTGCTTACATGGAAGGTACAGTGGTTGATATCTCAACAAACAGGTGGACCAATGGACGGTTGACAACTGGCATTTGTATCGACAAATGATGAGGTTCCACGTGGCCCTGACATGGGCTGCCATGTGGCACCATTTGTTAGTGTATGTTTTTATAAAAATATGGGTCTCCACCAGGTTTGAACCCAAGACCTCTCCACCCGGCTATGCCTTGGCAGGGTCAAGCTAGCCAACCTACCCACTTTTGGTTCTTATTAACAATACCTTTTAAATTATATTTAAGTTTGATCATGTGTTATGTCCAGGCAGAAAAGGATTGGGCCCTAGCCCCAGCCCTCGGCATAAACACCACGGGACCCTGCAATATGACCCTTCACCATGACCATTGCGCATGGGTATAACAGTTTGGACTAGCCCCGATCCTATGGGGATTGCATAGGACCTAGTTTTTATATGTCTAGCACACTTCGTATGGGTTAGCACCCGATCAGTTAGGCTAGCCCACCAACTAAGGTGTGCAACCAAAGGCAGGTCCCTCAAGGGCTACACCAGATTTGGGGCACGCGATTAGGACGTGGACACATGGCTTAAGAGCATACGACTAGGAGCAAGCAGTTAGGGGCCAACACACAGGGAGCTAGCGTGAGGCCACATGACCACCATCCATATTCCTAGGGGCCAGCTCATAAATGGTTGCACCCAATATATTAACAAAAGTGGTTTTTTAACTTTGGAATATGATTTTTCAGTGATTTTTGGAGCAATTTTGGAGATTTTTGACCAATATTGGGCCCTTTTTTAGGCCAGATCTTGGGTGAAGCTGGGAGATGGTTATCAAATTCAGATCTATATAAAATAGGCCTTCTTGAGGCCATGGGGTGATTTCATAGTAGTTTTATGCTCAATATTTTCCAAGCCGAAACCATTTTTATGCAAGGAAGCTATTGAGGCGCGCACATTTGCGTGCCATTTCTGGGAGCTCTGGTCATCCGATTTGAGTGTTGTTTCTTTTGTTGGGTTCAAGAGATCTGGTAGAACAAGACCAGATCAGTTTTGAATCCTTTTAAAATTGTTTTGATGTACTTTTAAATCTTCGAACAGAAATAATAAAGCCTCACCCACTGAGACAAAGGCCCAGAGACGTAGGCAAGATTTCCGAATTCTGTTATCACATTGGTGTTTATGGTTTGATGTTTTTTATGATTTATTTCATAACTATATATGTTTATGTGGTTGTCATATTTATTCCTCTTTCATTCAGCTTCCTAAATGGTTAATAAACACATCCATTAATAACTCAACCATTTTCGTATGAAAGATCTTTTCAGATCAAGTGGTATCAGAGCTAGTTGATGTTTGGATTTGAGTTTTGCATGTTAACCAGGGAAAAGCTACTTAATGGTGAATGTGATATTGTTGAAGAGGATCCATTGATTGGATTGATAAACATAAGTTCTCAAAGCGAGAAGATGATGTCGGAAGAGGTACTTTCTCAGGATGAGAAAGAGTTTTGAAAAACTTTCTTCGCCATGTTGGAGATGATGAAGGTTTTGTATGAGGATTACTTGGAACAGAAGAGACCAGTTCTTGGTGAATCTTCAAAGGGAAAAAGTGAAGAAGGAGAGGATCCTCCTCAAATTCCTCCTTCACCTTCATCTTCACCTCCTACTTCTCCTTCTTCTTCAAGTTCAAATTCTAAATCCAATGCAAAGAAACATGTTCATAAACATAATAATGAAATGTCTTTGTTAAAACTTGATGTTAAATTTGAATTACCCATGTATGATGGTGAATTTAATGAAGAGAGACTTGAAAATTGGGTTAGACAGATTGAGGTTTATTGTAGTGTGCATGAGGCAACTCAAATCAAGTTGGAATCCCTTAGACTTGCAGGCACAACACTCATCTGGTGGCAAAGCAAGTTGCAAAATGGAACGCAACAAGTGGGTAATGTATTTACATCATGGAAAAGTTTTATTTATGCACTTAGAAAGGAATTATATCCTTTGGGTTATAGAGAGAAAGTGTTAATTGAATGGAAATCTTTAAAACTAAGAAATGGACAAACATTGCAAGAATACACAGATGGCTTTCGAAAAATGGCATTGATGTTAGACATTCCTTTACATACCCAAGAAATTCTTATGAAATATATAGGAGGTTTACCTGCACATATTCGAAATATTGTATTCATGTTTGGACCAACTAATATTGATCAGGTTTATGTTCAAGAGACATACATTGAAGCAGGGAAAATAGATGTTGTTGTATCAGGGGAATCGTCTTCAAGAAAAGAGGACAAAAGGAAGTGGCATGGCAAGAAGGAAAATGCAATGACGAGAAAGGAAGAGAAGCACTCTTGCAAGAATTGCAAGAAAGAGGGGCATGATGAGGACCGTTGTTGGAAATTGCATCCCGAGAAGAGACCAAAGTGGTTCAAGGAAAATAAAGGGAGGCAAACAGTTGCGGAAAAAACACAACCCATGGATTTGGGATCGGATTCAGGTGACAAATCTAAAGTCTCATTGGTTGGTATGACAGGTAAACTTGGTGAAGGATTTGATTGTATAAGTAACGTGTTTCACATAAGGTCCATCATGAGACATACTAAGGTTGACACAATGATAGATAGTGGATCTAAATCTAACTTAATTTTAGAGGAATTGGTTAAGAAATTGGGATTAAAAAATCGGATGCATCATAATCCCTACACACTTAAATGGATAAGCAACAATCATCAAATGCACATAACCAAGTAGTGCACATTAAAATTTGCAATTTCATCTAATTTTATTGATGAGGTAAAATGTGATGTGGTGCCACTAAGTGAATGTGGAATCGTATTAGGCAATCCATACTTCTATGATCGTAAAGAAATATTCTGCAGGGCAAAGAATCAATATCACTTGATCAAAGTAGGTCAATAATATGTGGTTCATGTTCATCATATAAAGGCAAATAAAACTCTTCAAACAATGGAAAATTTGAGAAAGGTGGCTCAAGAAAGAAACACACCTATAATTGTTTCAAATCAATTAATTGATCTTAAGAAAGAACAGTAGATTATTGTAGGATGGAAAATCAATCACAATTTGCTTTAATATAAGCTTATGTCATGCAAATATTACAAACATATCAGCTCATTTGTAGACATATTTTTTATAATATCATTAGTAATGTTGTCTACATGGATGATATTGGCTTCAATAAGATGTGATAGGGTATAAATGGCTAACAATATGTTGTCATTTATCGTGATTGTGTTACAGTTGATCTTGATGAGACAGGTGCACAGGACAGAGTTCAAATACAGAGAACACGTCGGGTGGCCTATCCCAAGCTTGATGATTGATCAGTAACCTTTTGGGGACCAAAAGGTCCTTAGTGGGGAGGTGTGATCCAGAATTGGATTGAAGAGCTTGATGGGGCTCAGAAAGGCCTAAAAATAAAAGTTCTTATAATGGATTCAAAATGGACGTGTGCATAGACCTCATCGATACAAACCCAACCCAACTTAAACATGCTCAAACATACATTGTATGTTCCATATATCGCGTTATGTTTGTTTTTCCAAACAGGTAAAAATAATGATGAATGTACAATCCATATAGTCTATACAGTGTCACATGGAAGCTGACTATATAGGCCATCTGGAGTCATACATCTGACGTGGAAGGAATAGTCAATGCTAACGTGGAAGCTTCTGGAGGTGACTTACATGGTAGGTGACAGAGCATCTGGGACTTCTAGCGTGGATAGGTACAGGGGTCCAATTAGCAAGTGGCACGTGTCACCCTTGCGGTGGTGACCACGTGGAACATATTCTTAGAGATGATGTGGAAAGTGCATACAATGTATGACATGCGTGACTCCTATGTGGTAGAATGCAGTGGTTGACAGCTTAGCAGACAAATGGTCCAATGGACGGTTGACAAGTGGCATTTGTATCAGTGAATGATGAGGCGCTACGTGGCCCAAAGATGGGCTTCCATGTGGCACTCATTGGTTGGTGCATGTTTTTACTCAAAAAATATGGTTCCCATAGGGTTTGAACACGAGGCCTCTCCATAGAACCATTCCTTGGCAGGGTCGGGGAGGCCTCTCCATCAGGCCATTCCTTGGCAGGGTCGGGCTAACCAGCCTGCCCGCTTTTGGTTTATGTTAACTATACCTTTTAAATTATACTTAAGTTTGATCATGTGCTATGTTCGGGTGGAAAAGGGTTGGGGCCTAGCCCCAGCCCTCAACGTCAAGACCACGGGACCCTGTAATATGACCCTTCACCATGATCATCGTGTGCGGGTATAACAGTTGGGACTAGCCCCGATCCTATGGGAATTGCATAGGACCCAGTTTTTATATGTCTGGCATGTTTCATATGGGTTAGCAACCGGTCGGTCAGGCGAGCCCATCGACCAAGGTGTGTAACCAAAGGATGGTCCCTCGGCGGCTACACCAAATTTGGGGTGCGCGGTTAGGATGTGGCCACATGGCTTAAGAGCATACGACCAGGAGTAAGCAATTAGGGATCAGTGCACAGGGAGATAGCGTGAGGCCACATGCCGACCATCCATATTCCCAAGGGCTAGTGCATAAGGTGTTGCACCCAATATATTAGCAAAAGTGGTTTTTTAACTTTGGAATCTGATTTTTTAGTGATTTTTGGACCAGTTTTGGAGATTTCTAGCCAATATTGGGCCCTTTTTTAGGCCAGATCTTGGGGGAGAGTTGGGAGATGGTTACCAACTTCAGATCTATATAAACTAGGCCCTCTTGAGGCCATGGGGGGATTTCAAAGCAGGTTTATGCTGAATATTTTCCAAGCCAAATCCATTTTTATGCAGGGAAGCTATTGAGGAGCGCACATTTGTAGGCCATCTCTTAGAGCTCCAATCATTTGATTTGAGTGTCATTTATTTTGTTGGGTTATTGAGATCTGGTAGAACAAGACCAAATCAGTTTTGAAACCTTTTGGCACTACTTTGATGTACTTTTAAATCTTCAAATAGAAATAAGAAAGCCTCACCCACTGAGACAAAGGCCCGGAGACATACGCGAGATTGTCAAACTTCGTTATCACATTGGTGTTTATGGTTTGTTGTTGTTTATTCTTTATTTCAGATCTGTATATGTCTATGTGGTTGTAATCTTTCTTCCTCTTTCATCCAGCTTCCTAAATGGTTAATAAACACATGCATTAATAACTCAACCATTTTCGTATAAAAGATATTTTTGGATCACCCATCCACCCATGTCGATCCATGTTACTCCAGAAAATGATTTTATTCTATGCTCAACATACTATAACATACCCAGCCTCCAACTGAGCTATGCCACATAAATTTTCTTCGAACTTCATGCAATTAAAACATATACACACTGAACTCTTATTGAACTTTATATATAAAATGTAAACAAAAAAATACATTATGTTAATGCATGGATTCATACTGAAATAAAAGTAAACATGTACATGCAGCATATACAGGAAATACCATAAATATATAAACACACAAATAATAATGCAGCATGTAATTTATCACACAATTGACACTTATGTTGGTAATAATATCATCAAATGTGTGCAGACCTTCCACGAACATCCCAACCTTAGACCACACTATTCATCACTCTCAGCATTGGGTCACACCCGAGATGGGACTAAACTCCACATGGGTAAAGGGATTCCTAACCAGGCTAATGGATCATAAACAGTAGAAAAGACTATGTCACATGTGCCAACTCAAAATAAAAATCGACAGTCCCTCATTCCCCACATGCATGTCCCACTCCAGGAAGTGTGCCCCTTCTCTGCTCAATAGTCCTTCAGCTGCCCCACTTCCTTTCCGGGCTTCAGCAACATGCCGGACAAGAAGTCTCATAGCCCTGTAGTTGCAATTTAGCACTTTCAAAAATCAATTCCTAGCAATTCTTTAACCTTGAGATATTTCTCATGGGCCTGACAACCCACCTCTTTAATATCCCACGGGCCTAAAAACCCACTTCTTTAGTCCAAATCCCAAGATAACCAGGTACACAAATAGGTAGGGGTACAGATACAAGTTTAGGTACCATGATAGGAAGGTACGGAGGTCAACTCATTGAGTAAGTGAATGATCATCGAAAATTTAAATGGATGACTGAATGATGGAAAGAATGAACTAAGTCCAAACTATATGTATGCATGTTCCCAACATGACACTTGTCATGTTGGGAGCCACTTTGGCCCACTTGTCCCTAACCTTAGAACTTAGGATAATATAATTATCCATACTTTATACTTAAGAAATATTAATATAATATTCAGATTTGGCTTAAGATCCCTAGCTTAGCCCTTTTTCTTAACTTTTGTCCCCCACCCCCCTTTCCCTAACTAGTGGAGTTTAGTCCCACATACTCTTTTATCATGTTCAATCTGCGTGCAGCGATGTATTTTATATTAATGATGAGACATATACAAAAATAGGCGCACTGGCCTTTAGCATCTAGGCTCTCTGGCCTAATATAAACATAAGCCTCCTAGCTTATAATAACTGGCTCACCAACCTATAAAACACAACATATACACAAAGACTCCTCTGGCCTCAAAATCATGCGCACTTGAGTTGTTGCATGTGGTATCCTAGAATGTGCACACTTCGTCATTTTACTACGCAGTGCATACGCGCACTATACCAAGGAAGGTGCATACAAAAATGATGTCAAACATCTCATCAACTTAAGTACATTTGTATTTACATTTATAATTGGGTTCGGCCTAGGGGTATTACAATCCCCTCTCCTTATTTATGCACTATCCTCAGTCCATCATGTACACATATACAACAAAATTTTCAAAAATCCTCAAAAATATGTGTGTATTATGTCGGCATTGCATCCTCATGCTCCCAAGTAGCATCCTCGGGACCGTACCAAGTCCATTGGACCTTTACAATCCCAATGGATCAATTCCGGATCTATTTGATTTTCTGGTCCAGAATGCATACCGGATGCTCTTGGAAAGGCCTTCTTGCTCCACCGAAATCACATTCCAATCAATAACATGATTAACATCAGGTATGTATTTCTTGATCAATGATACATGGAATACATTATGAACAGACATAGATGCTGGAAATGCAATCATATAATCCAATGAACCAATCCTCTCTAGGATTTCAAATGGCCCACAATAGTGAGCTATCAACTTGGAACAATTTCCCAACTTCGGGGAACTTCTATTGGCCTTCACTTTCAAGAATACATGGTCCCCAACTTTAAATTCTCTATGAGTTCCTCCCTTATCAGCATAGCTTTTCTGCCTTCCTTGGGAAGACTTTAAATTTTTTTTTATTTTCAACATTTGCTCATCCATTTCCCTGAGTAAATATAGCCCAACCACTGCTCTATCTACTAGGTTAACCCAACTTACCAGTGTGTTGCACTTTCTTCCATAAAGTGTCTCAAATGGGCTCATCTTTAGAGATGTTTGGTACCCATTGTTATAAGAAAACTCTATTAAGTGTAGGTAGTCTTCCCATTTTTATGGTTTATCCATCACATACATCCTCAACATATCCTTATTCACTTGATTCACCCTCCCTATTTTTCCATCTGATTATGGATGATAAGTTGTGCTAAAATTCAATTTTTTTCCAAATGCATTAAATAATCCTTTCCAAAAATTTGAGGTAAATTTTGGATCTCTGTCAAACACAATTGTCTTGGGTATACCATGTAATCTATAAAATTATCTCATATAAATATCAGCAATGTTGATTGTCATGTGAGTGAGCTTAACTGGAATAAAATAGGCAGCTTTAGTAAGATTATCCACCACTACCATGATAGAATCATGTTTCTTGTTTGTTCTGAGAACTTTGGTGATGAAATACATTGTTACAACTTCCCATTTCCACTCAGGAATGGTTAATGGATGTAGCAAACCAATTGGGTGTCTATGTTCATCCTTTACCTTTTGACATTCCAAACATTTGGAAATAAAATCAGCAAACTCTTTCTTCATGCCTGGCCCATAATATTATCTCTTGACAGCTGCAATAGTTTTATGATAAGTTGGGTGCCGAGCATAAGGTACATTATTCATTTCTCTTAATATCATATTTTTCAATTCATGGAAATTTGGTACATAAATTTTTCCCCTGTACATGAGAATTTCATCATTATCTAGCTTATATTCCTCAATTTTCTGCTGCGAAATACCTTGTTGTAATTTTGCCACTAATTCCTTGTATTGCCTTGTATTGCAAATCTAATTTTGTAGCCTCCAAAATTCTATATTTAAAATATGATTGGTACATTCTAATGGTTGTAGCATGAAATTTATGCACTCTTCTATTGAGTGCATCATCCACTTTGTTCTTTTCCCCCTTTATATGCTTTATGTCAAAGTCATATTCACTTAGAAATTGTAACCAACTACTTTTCCTAGCATTTAGAGTTGGTTGATCAAATAAATATTTCAGACCATTATGGTATGTCCTCAGCTCAAAACTTTTCCCCATGAGGTAGTGTCTCCATTTCCTCAAGGCATGCACTATGGATGGCAACTCCAAATCATGAGTGGTATAGTGTCTTTCATGCTCCTTCAACTTTCTTGATTCATAACATACAACAAACCCATTTTGACTGAGGACTCCACCAAGTCCTTCTTTACATGCATCTATGCATACAATGAAGTTTTCATTTGGATCTACAATCCTTAAAATCATAGAACTTGTTAATAATTGTTTCAAGTGTTGGAAACTCTTTTCACAATCCAATGTCCACTGAAACTTCACACCCTTCTTTTGCAAGGAAGTGATTGGGTGTGATATCTTTGAGAATCCTTCAATAAATACCCTATAGTATCTTGCAAGGCCCATGAATGATCTAACCTCTGTCACATTCTTTGGCGCTAAATATCCTCTAATGGATTCTATCTTCTCATGATCCACTGATATCCCATCCTCTGAAATGATATGCCCCAAATAATGAATTTGCTTCTAATAAAATGAGCACTTGCTCAATTTGGTATACAACGGATTCTCCCTTAATACTTTCAACACCATCCTCAAATGATGATCATGCTCTTCTTCTGACTTCGAATATACAAGGATGTTATCCAAAAATACAATAACAAACTTGTCTAAATATTCTCGGAAAACACCATTCATTAAGCACATGAAAACAACTGGTGCATTTGACAACCCAAATGGCACCACAATGAAATCATAATGACCATACCTTGTCCTGAAGGTGGTCTTGTTGATATATTCCTCTTCAATCCTTACCTGATGGTATCCTAACCTGAGATATATCTTTGAAAATATCTTTGCATCCTTCAATTGATCAAAGAGATCATCAATCCTTGGCAGAGGATACTTGTTATTTACAGTCACTTTATTCAACTGTCTAAAATCAATGCACAAACTTAATGTCCCATATTTCTTATTCATGAACAATACTGGGGCACTCCAAGGTGACACACTTGGGCGTACATACCCCTTCTTCTTAATTTATTCAAGCTACATTTGCAGCTCCTTCAACTCTAGTGTACTCATTATGTAAGGAGTCTTTGACACTGGAGTTGCTCCAGGCATTAAATTTATAGAGAAATCAATATCTCTCTTTGGGGGTAGTCCTAGTAACTCCTTGAAAACATCTTCAAAATCTTCCAGACTGCATGATCTTCCAAATTTGGCACCTTATCTTTAGGCTTCTCTTCCATATGAGCTGCAAATATTTGACACCCTTTTCTGTAACATTTCTTCAGCTGCAATGATGAAATTTCTCTAATAGTCACTGCCCTGGGAATTCCCTACACTTTCCTTATGTTCCCTTCCTCATCCAAGCAAGTAAATGTCTTGTTATGACAGTCTAGGATAGCATGATGTTGGTCCAAACAATCATTCCCAGTTAGACAACCATAGGAACCTAAAGGAAAGATGTTCAAATGTTCCATGGTGTTCATTCCATTGATGTCCATAAGACATGACTTAACCATATCATTAACTTTTCTTTTGGCTACGGCAGCCAGCTACACCAACCAAGATTTTTCATGCTTTCTTCTTGGAAAATGAAAAATTTCCACCATCTTAGGATCTATATAACTATGACTAGATCCTGAATGAATTAAAATAGCAATGGTTTGGTTGTTGATCATAACTTACACTTCAATCATATGTGATTGATACTATGTTTGC
>SNQJ01S0203298.1:2425-16681 GCA_010110895.2 Picea sitchensis
TCTTTTTGGAAGAAGAAACAGTCTCAGTTTCGTTGCTAGAAGAGTCCTTAAGACTAAGTATGTATTTTTCAATCTGACTGGCCTCCTCGAAGGCTTCTAACAACGTGGCCTTAGATCGTTTAACCCAAATAACTATGCTTTGATGCAAAGCTTTAGTGTAGTAAGCTATTATAAGAATCTCAGCAGGCATGGAATCTGCAGGGATTCAGTTTTTAAGTGTCAAGAATCTTTGATTAAAATCTTTAACTTTTTCTTTTGGGTTCATTTTTAAGCTAGAAAGATCCATGACTAAGAATTCCGGAGGCTTACCGTCTCTGAACTTTTCCAAAAAGAATGACTCAAATTTTTCCCAAGACATGATGGTATGGGGTTGTTGGGCAAAGTACCATGTGGATGCATTACCCTCAAAAGTATAAGGGAACAACCTACAGACAACGTATTCATGTTCAACATTGCGGAGTCTAATGGCTAGCATAATTTTTTTAATGTGATCTTCAACGATCTGTTTGGACTCAGGATCAAACTTGGGAAGCCATTTCTCAGGGTGTTTAGGTAAAGGGTGTTGGGCTCCAGGTACAGCTACAACATCTTGATCAAGCCAGGGTCTAGCAGGGTTGTTCTAATTTTCCATTGGGGTAGTGGGTGTGGAAGGCTGAGAAGGTGAATTGCCTTTGTCTGACAAGGAATCTCCTCCAGAAGAGGAAGGAGACGATGGAGGTGGTGAACGAGGTATCCCAGATCCTCTTGTAGCATGATTTGAGGTTGGATCTATGGGATTCAAAGTGAGGTTAGTGTCTGCTAATTGTTCTCTGATATCAGATAAGTCTAAAGGTTGACTCCATGGATGGTTTGGTTGCCTAAGATGAGCTAAGGCACTATGTGTTTTTATAAGAGATTGGCAGACAATCTCTTGTATGTCACCACCTGTAGGATTAGGGGTTGTTGGCTCAACTGTGATCTGTGGATCGTCGGTTGAAGTAGTTGCTATTTGAGGGGGAATATTATCGTTTCAATGGCTTTTGGTCACTATAGGTGATCGATTAGGGGGGGGAGGAGTCTTGCGACCGCCTCGAGCCATTAATTAAGTTCAGGCCCTCCTTCTAGCGCCATTTGTTGACGGGCAAAATCGACCGTCCGTCAACTGAGAGAGTGGAACCGGTACGGGGTTGTCTAATAACCCAAGCCATTTGGGATGAACCACCCTGATGGGTTTAGCGGCTCCGTTATCCGATCTAAGGTCCTAAGAAAACAAAAAAGAAAACTAATCTAAACTAACTAATCTAAAACTGTATAAAACAAATTAAACTAACTAATAAATAAAACTAACCAATAAACTAATCTAATTACAACTTACTACTAAACAAACATAAACTAAAACTAATTATTAAAGCAAACTAATCTAATTATTAAAGAAATATAACTTATTCACAAATTGTACAATATTGACAATTTACAGATTTAATTAAAACCCGAAAAACTCATTAAAATTCTTCCCTAAGACAGCGAGAGATATTTTTTGATTTTTATAATTTTATGAACAAGAAATAAAACAAAAAGCTAATTAAACTAAACTACAAATATATCTAACTAAAATACTAATAATATACTAAACAAATAAATAACAAATTGACCTGGAAACGCTCCAAGTTTGTCCCGTGTATCATGACTCTGTTAGCAGATCGGAGGAAGGAAACTCGCACCGAATAATCCAGAGGCTTCTCGTAAATGATAGTTGTAGTGCTCTTTAAGTTTATTTACAGGACAAACAAGACATAAAAATCATAACAATTATATGATTTATAAATCACCACAATTGGGTAAACCTGTATGCAAAAACTTATACTTAATAATTCAATTGATGAAGAAGAGAAATCTGTCATTCACAAACTGAATCAAGTAATTGCTATGTTTTTAAATACTGGAAGAAATCATACATGGATCATATTAATTAATTCGTATCATTTGCAATAGACTAAGATAGCTAAAGTAGTCATTAATCAAATGCAAATTGATAACATAAACATGAAACAAAAGATTGATATTATGAAAAGCTAAAGCTATAGCAGAACATCAACTTCTGTCTCAGTCTCTATTAGATATCCATTATCCTGGTTCTCCCACAAGCGAGGATGATCCTCATTAGAAACATAATAAGTATTTAAAGGTTTTCCATGGGGTAAAACCTTCCTGTGGAAGTTATAAAACTGTTTACATGCAATCTGGGAAGATATCCCAAAGTTGTCTAAACTAGGAAATTAAAATAAAACTAAAACATCCAAATATCCTCTAAACTGCCCAACAGGTCCCATGCAATTCGAATTCACCTGAAAAGGACCAAAAATGAACAAATTAGAAGGATATTTTATTGATAAAATGATAGAAAATTTAATTCTATAGACTAGCTACATAATCATCTGATTTTGTAGCTAGTCTAAATAAGGTATAGAATCAACATTGTAATTAATCGAAAATCTTTTAAAAGATTTCAATTTAATTGACATCAATAATCATTTGAAAAATGAATCATTTAATTTGAATTTGTCATATCATTCAAAACTAAACAAGATCCGAATCAATGAATTCCTACAGAGATAGGCGCATTTTGTTTCTTGTGTACCACAAAATCGAATGAATAGAAACATAATTCAACCATCGTGAAATCGTTTGAAATCGACACAATAAAAAAAAATCGCATACAATTGTTATGCTATCTCATCAGCAAGGGATACGATCGAAACCAAACAATATCATTATCAAATCATTATCATTGTGTTGACATAGCCATGAAAATTCAAACTGGCGCGAAAATCAATTTAAACAAAATCGTAACAGGATCAATTGATTAGCAACATAATTCATAATTTGTTATTGCAAATTGGGCAAATAGGCAAATATGATTGATCGACTTTGATCAAAACGAGATCGTTCCAATCAAACGAATCACAACTGGGTTTGACCAATTCATTTTACAATTTTAAAACCAGACAGAGCAGTAATCATAATCGGAATCCAATTCCTAAAAATGATCGAACTAACAATGATCCGATCAAGCGAATCAATCGGCTGGGTTTAACAATAATCATTGTTCCATAATTCGGGTGTATTTGCACAGGTTAAATGAGATCATTGTTTTTATAAAAACAGAGTATTTCTAGCCAAAATGAATTGAACAGAGTGGTACTCATAGCATATTGTAACAAGTATCCTCCTGAAAACATTTACCAATCACAACATACAAATGATAACGAGATCGAATCCGGGCAAAATCGTATTCTAAATTGAGCATAAAAACTTGTCGTGCGGAGTAGATACAAAACGAATTGTATTGAAAACACACCATTACTTTCATTAATTCACTTAGACAAACTTAGCAAATGAAATACAAATGAATAACCATTCAAATCCAATAAAAATCTATGAGCAAATCATATATCAAATCGAAATTCCTTCTATTTTTATCAAAACGAAACCATGTACAGGATGATCACCGAATGACAGAGGCCTTTGGATGAGTGACTGAGATATTTAAAAACTGAATTCAAATCATTATATCAACCTAGATTATTTACAAAACAAAAACGATGTCAAAACCATACCTGTATAGTGACGAGGCTGCTTGATTATGCCAATTTGGAATTTACAACAGCCGTGGCTGATTCCACGTTTTTGAAAAGGATGGAGCCGGTTGTCTTTTGCTTTTTATCTGTTGCTTGGAGCTTGGCCTTTTGACTGGTTAGCACTGCAATTTGATCTTCTAGTGATTGAATCTTCGATTGGAGTATAGGAATATCAATGTAATATCATTCTAACCATGAATTGCATTGGTCAGAGGGTGACTGTGTGGGTTTAGGAAGAGCAAGCGAGGTTTTGGCTAAATGATCGAGGGTTTCACGAGGCAATTTAATACCCGGGAAGTCAAGGTCATTCTTTAGGCAGGGGGAAGGTTCGATACAAAATCATAAGGGGGCTCGGGACATAAACCCTATGAGTAGGGGTACTCGCTGGCCAGAAAATGTTCAACATTAGAATCAGAATCCTCACTTAGGATAATAGGGTTGGACTCAGCAGAGGGTTTTGGTTTGTTTCTGGCCATTCTTGAAATGAGTCGGGCATTCCTTTTCCCTTTGGCATTGGCAGTAAGGTTTTCCTTAGGATTTTTTCTCATAGGCTTTTTAATGGCCTTTGCACTCTTAATTATAGTGTCGAGTAAGTCAAAACCAGGGTCGGATGAGGGTTTAGGCAGTAGGATATGTAAGGGTACAGGCGGTTCAACCTGGGTTTCAATTACCACAAGTTTATCAACCTGTACAGGGTCTGTGTCCTCAAATCCATTACGGGCGATGAAATCCCTCCAACTATCACCGTGCAAACTCAAATGATAAACAACGATGAGCTTAATAAGCCCATGGTGGAACAGGCTGCTATCAGCCTTCTGCCTCTTAAACTTTTTCGACATTTTATACAGGCTACGATGAAAGTAGAAAGGCATGTTTAGAGGATACCCTATAAAAATCATCAGCAAACGCAGGTGGTAGAGGAACACAAGTCCGTATCGACCTTCACAGGTCATGAACTACTTGACTAGCATTAATAAGTCGTGCCAACATGGTTTGGTCATAGATATGGGCATACCTCTGTCACAAGAGGTAACTTTGCGCGATAGAAACAACAATGTCCATGGAACTTCCTCAACCTTACAATTCTTAAACCAACATTGTCCCGAGGTAGGTAACCCTCTAGCTGAGATGATAAACTGTTCATCGATCTCTAACTATATGTCTCCCACCTTGGCTCGACAACCATCGAACGTCACGACAAATTGTCATGCTACACAAAGGTTAAAACCCTCAAATCGTTGTATAAAGGGTAGCCACCCATTTTCCTCCAGGTCTCTGCGGGCATTGTCAAATATTAACAGGGCTTGGTTTCCATTGGGCTCAACTCGCTTGACTGGTGCCATGGAGTTGGACGCATGGTAAGTGAAGGGTTTGGATCACCAACACACGCAGGAGTCGAGCTACTCGAGTTAACAGAAATGAACGAACAAAAGGGATAGGCATAAATGAAAGCATGCGAAGGTGGTGGAGTCTGCCATGCAAAATATTCATTATCCAAGTACAACCGCTGATTTACATAGATGTTCAATCCATAATAGTAGTTCAACCATCGAGTCATGTGCCCAACTAATGAAATCAAAAGTGTATACCAATGCGTGCAAACGTTATGCCATAGTGTTTAAACACCCGACTTATAAATCAAAAACAAAAGCAATTATGTGCCAATGTATCAGCTCATGAAACGTTTAACCAAGGTGCCAAACGATATTTATATAGTCGACAAGTCAAAATTTATGAAAAGATTAACATAAGGATTATATCAAAAGATATATATATATAAAATTTAATCATAGCCCCTATGCATTTTCATAGAATCAATGATCAGGCAAGTCATATAAAGTGCAAATCCAAATTCTAAATGCCTTACAAACTCAATAAAACCAAGTTATGCAATCAATCAAAGTATGAGAACTGATTAGAGGATCTTTCCAGTTGTATAATGATCAACTGGCAAGATCCTCTAATAAAAAAATGAATTGGCTGCCAACACAATTCTCAATGCATTCTTATTCAGTTCACCTTGCATTGAATTACNGTGTATCTCACCATGCATGAGTTGGAATTCTGGCCAATGTGTTGCCACATTCTCCATACCTTGTCATATTCAACCAGGTCCTGGTCTCATACATCACTAGCTTACTGGCATTTATTCCTACAACTAGTTTTTATCTTTAATTCTTTGTTTATTACCCCATAACCAAATTAACATGACATTCTACTATGTCAATGTGTGGATTCAGAAGATAAAAATATTTGAATTAATACAAGCCTACAGCCTTTTCCACATCCAGTACTGGTATTTATTCAATCATATAATCATGTGATTTTTTTAACATATCTCTGGCTGAGGAAATTCTTACCAAAATTTCCTTTCGACAATTATGCAAAAAGAGTGATAAAAACTCATACCTGCATGGCTGCCATTAAAAATTGTACTACCTAAATATCTGATAGAAGTAGAAGCTTTCATGCTTCTTTTATCAAATGTATAACCAACACTTCAGCTCTGACGCAGACCTCCGACCCTCGGGCCAATATCCACACAGGATCGATCTAAATTATCCTCGAGTCGAAGCGGCTCCTTTGATTCCCTGTTGGAACCTCCAATGAATCCGATCCATAGGTCCTTCACGAAAACCCACCCTGTGCAACTTGATTTCAGGCGTGGGCCTCACATTTCCATGCAACCACTACCTTACCTTAGTGAAAGCGCCTCTCGCAACTCACGAGTTTGTGAGTCGAAGACCCTCGACTCCTCTTTCTCCAGACGTCGATACCCGAGATGTGATATGGGTATGGCTCCTCCTTGTTAGTGTCTTCCACACATAACCACTAGCTAGGGATAAGTGCTAGCACTACTCGCAACTCGTGACTTCATGAGTTGGAGTGTTGAGCCCACGTGGTCCTCCTTTACAAATCCCCGACACACGAAATTCAACAATGAGTTGACTCCTTTCCAGGCGATGTGTGTCCAGCACCTGTCACCCACTTCCCCTTTCTCTGGGAACTTATTGTTATGCCACTTGTCAACCACATGGTACCCACCTAACGGATGTGCCACATGTTCTACAATCCCTCGGTTCTTGGAACTTCGCAAACTCGCAGTCAAAAAGAATTTCTTTCAACCCCCGAACCCCCGATACACGATACCACGCAGAGGTTTTGATCCAATGGTTCTCTCATGGCTTAGATCCAATAGTTTGGATCTCCTTACCTACTCCTCATGACTCGGGACTTCGCGGAACCAAGAATTTGGTCTGCCCTCTGAAACTCACGAACCCTGAATTCGCGATTTATTGAATGAGATCAACGAATTTCGTTGACCCAGATTTGACGGTTGCTCTTCTTTCTAATCTTCAGAGTATTGGAAGATACTTGGCCTTAATCCCATCGCTTCTCTACAAGATCCAATGACTCTCGTAAATTCGGCACTTCCTCCACGAAGTGTCTCCACCGTCCATACGGCTCCTCTCCTTTGCGACCTCCCAGAGGTTAAACTTTGTGTGCCTTCCTCCGGATCCGATGACTATCACTTCTTTGCACTAGATCTAACATCCCAAATCACTTCCTCTCTAGCTGATCTAATGACATCTATGCTCCCTCCTGAGCTTTAGAACTTATTCCTTCCCCTTGGAATATTTTTCAAAGTTTCAAAGGCCTCGGCCTTCGCTTTCCCTGCGAGCTCAATTCCTTTGAATCTTTCCTGTGTTCTAGGAACATTGTCCCTCCTGAGCTTTGTCGACTGTGAAACCTTGAAGGCTTTATCAACCACCTACTCCTCTTTTTTGTTACTCTATGCACAATAACACTATCCTTCCTGAGCTTCAGAACTTGAACCTCTAAGGGCTTCAACCCTTGCCTTCTCCTTCAAATGGAGATTGGTGCCCTTTGGAAACTTCTTTCTCAAGCATGCTTTGTTGAGCCTACAGGGTGTTCAGTAACCCTATGAGTGTCTTCATGTGACACTTCTCCTATCTCAGAACTCGAAAGAGTTCCTTCTGTTCACACTTGCACCAACTCGATGCCCTTCTTGGAAAATGTCTCCAGAATCCTCAGTGACTTTGTCTTCTCACTGAACTCAAAATAGAGTTCTCCTCAATGCATCCTATGCATTTTCTCAATTCCCTCTTGGAAGAGTCTCACATAATTCTCAGAAAGTTTGTCTTCCTTCTCGACACTTCTCCTTCCTCTGATCTCATAATAGAGTTCTTTTGTGCACTCTATGCACTTGCTCAATTCCCTCCTGGCAGAGCTTCCACAGAACCCTCAGTGATTCTGTTTTCTCGGTGCTTTCCTCTGCACAGTCTTACCTCCAAGGCTTCCTACCATCCATTTAGATTCTCAATGACTTCTTTCCAAATATCTTGGCATCAATTCTTCTGGACTTGACTTCCTCCCTAACTTGAAGGATTTTGAATATTTCAAAGGCTTCAATGGTGTTTTCCAAAAGAATTTCTGGTGCCCTCCTGGCACCCTCTACACTCATCTCCTGGAGTCTTTTGAACTTAAAACAAGTTCCCTCTAAAATCACTCCGTGCGCTGGATATGCACACTCTACATACAAAAGTTCTACGCTATCTCTTCTGAGCTTCGTTTTCTAAACTGGAAGCATTATGTGTCTCTTCAATTTCTTTGCACTTTGTGTCAATTCAAATTAGTTTTGGCACTCATCAACCTTCTGCAATACAAATTCCCAGACGACTAGAATTTGTCAGGCCTTCATTTCTTGACAATTCCTTCATCATTCATAAACAATCCAATTTAAGAAAATGTTTCAATTTCATGAATTTTCCGAGCTCTTCTCGGCTCTGTAATTTTGGGTGATAGCTCCCTCTTTCTTAGTCCCTACCCATGTGACCAAGGGTCATGACCAAGTGCTAGACTACTAGGTTCTACTCAGGTCTTCAGCCTTCGAAGAGTTTAAGGCACACACAGCTATCTGCCAAAGTTTCATTTATGAATTTGCGTAAATCGGGTGGATCGACAATCTATGTTTACCCAACATCCAATGGTTAAAATCCGTTGTGGTTCTTCCATCTTCAAAGATTTTGGGACTTCGGAACTTCAGGTTTTGGGGTTTTGGTCCTCGAAGCTCTCATACTCGCTTCCCTCTCCAACCTCCGAAATCTAAAATTCTATTTCCCTTACCCTCCAGGTCCATAGAGCACAACTGTCTCCCACATCCACCGTGGCAAGGGTCCCACCACTCTCTCTTTTCTTCTCGACCCATTGGCACGTGGTACACACCCATGTGTCCATGTCCATTTCAAGTGAAATCCAATGGTTAGAGCTCTCTCAGATCCACGGCGCAGATACTTTCAGCGTTTCGGGCATCGGGTTTCGTGCATCCACACAAATTCGCCCAATCTGGACCCCCCCCCCCTATTAAAGGTAGAACGGTTTCAAAGGGGTCCAGAATCCAATTTTGTCTGTAGATCCGAGCACCCCAATACAAGTCGTCGAAACCTGCGCGCTCAATTCCGAGCCCCCCCCCCTTGTTAAAGGTAGAATGATGAAGGGGGTCCAGAATGGAACCCTGGCCGTAGATCTAGGCACCCAGATTCTGGCCGCCCAGATTTTTCCATCGCTTAACGAAATTATGGTATATTAATCTACTAGATCCAATGGTCAAGTTCCTCTCCTACGATCTACGGTGTAGATCATTTTGGGATTTCGTGTACCGCGATTTCCACACTCCTGTGCAACTTCAAAGGGTTTTAAACCTCATGCACATTCTCTAGATCTGACGGTCATGAGGGTTCTCCTTTCCTCCTGAACATATCCTATGGCTCCAAGACTTCATGCATTGAGCTCTCTCTCTCTCTCTCCCGATGGCCATATGCCACACCGGTTGCGGTTCTAAAATACTGCTAAACCTCCTAAGCTTTGTAACACGGTCAAGTGACTCCTTGACACTCAGGAACATTCTGGGGTTTGAAATTGGCCCTCCGACACAATTTATTCTCAAAAATTTTGGTCCAAAGACCACTTATCTGGACCATCTAGGCTCAACGTTGAAAGCTTGGCTCTGATACCATTCTTTAATGCTCCCCTGGTCGTCATCCAACCCACTGGCTGGGTAGATGCTACTGTGTGGAACAACATCATTCTAATACTTGATTGATAACATGAATTTAAATCAAATGAAACACATTTGACTTAGAGTAAGCATAATAATTAATTCTAACACAAATATTCCCTGACATTAACAATAATTCATCTACACAACATAATACATGATAAAATATAAGCATCACAGACATGCAAAACATAACATTTAACATAAGCTGATACTTATCTTTGAAACTATGGTAATTCCACCAACCACGTGCAGGCCTTCCACGAACCTCCAAACCTTAGACCATGTTGCTCATCAAGATCAGTAGTGGGTCACCCTCGAGCTGGGACTAAGCTCCACCTCAAGGCAAGGAATCCTAGGCTAGTCTGAGGTTACAGAGAAAACAACATAGAACAACTGGAAGGATTCTTCCCAGGATACCTTCTTACGCCCACTACTCACGGAATCTCATTGCCCACATGCCTGCTCCACCCGAGAGTATACACCTTCACAAGAAAAGTCCATCGGTGCTTCACCTCCCTCTCTAGGTCTCGGCAACAAGCTAGATCAAGAATTATCAGAGCTCCATAATTGGTTCTAGACTCTCTCTGGTAGAAAATCACTTCCCAGCAAACTCTCTCTGGAAGAATACACGTAAAAGAGGGAGGATTCTCTCCCAGGAACCACCTATGCCCACTGCCCACAGACTCTCCTTCCCCACATGCCTATCCCACCCTAGGAGTATACACCTTCTTTTTCACCTAGACATTCCTTCGGCTGCTAACCTCCCTTGCCTTGGGCTTCAGCAACATGCCGGATCGGAAATCTCCAAGCTCTGTGGTAGCTACAGGGTTCCTTCCAGGAGCTCTCTCCTTCCTCCATGCACTCTCTCACCTAGAGAGAGTCTCTCACAAGCTTAGTAAAACCTGCCTCTTCAATAAAAATAACCTCCTTCACCTGGAGAGAGGTTACACACAGGCTCAGCATGAACTTACACTGGTCAGCAAGCCACGTGCAGTCCAGCACTGCGTGGCCACAACAATCAACTGGGTATGCAGTCATGGGCTTCCCAAACAGGTGACAGTCACATACTTCAACCCAACTAACTCAACAATCACGGAATAGACTCACGGTTATGGTTCTCTCAGGGACGTGTGACTAGCAATCCACATAGGGGTCGACACAGGCTCGACAGTTTAGAATAGAGGGTGTACTGGATTTCCCAGGAATCAACACAGACCTTTTCCCCAGTTTTAGAATTGCACGAAGGTATCTTGTAGAAGTCATACGGGACTCACGTTTAGACAGTCAACGATGGAATGGAGGAGGAACCCCCATCACGGCTCAATTCAGTAGTTTTAACTGCATGCACTTGGGTTGACATTTGTCACCCATGAAACTGCATGCATTCCTCCTCATTTGGAAGTCACTTGTCATTCCAAAAGAACTTAGGATAAAACATATATCTCACATGGTCTTTTTGGAATAATATTAAAATATTATTCCCAAGGACTTAAGCCCCTATGCTCAACACTTAGCACCTCTTCCCACCTTCCAACCCCTAATCCCTTTCCCACCCTATGGAAGCTTAGTCCCCCATCACTCATTCATCGTGGTCAGTCTGCACGTAGTGGTGTTTATAATTTTATTAATGTTCTGCATAGATACATGTACAAAATCAGGCTCTTGGCCTTCAACACTTAGGCTCTCTGGCCTAATAATCACATAAGCCCACCATCTTATATTAACTTGGATCACCAGCTTATAAAACATAATTACAATTCATTTCATAAACATGATTTACAATAGGGCTCGGCCTTGGGGACATTACAGGACCCATGTATACAGAACCAACATACAATAATATGAAGGGAGAATACTTGGACCAGTTGTACACTGTAACAGCAGGAACAAGAAACAATTATATAAATCCTATTGTTGATGGATTAGCAAGTTGGAGAAGCATAGTGTCAGCAGATGAAGACTCAGAATTGGATTTTGACAGTTGGAAACAAGGTTCGCACAAAATATTCTCAAGAATATGTGCAACTATCAGAGTGACCAAATGGGTTGGGACCGAAGTTAGAGAACACCCAGTATACGATGGCACATCATATCAAGAGATTTTTTTGCACAACATGGAATAAAATGTAGTAGAAGATCAAAGAATCTTGGTACTTGATGTCACAACATTGATTATGATATTCCCAGACTGGGAGAATGAATTTCACGTCCATGTAGATGCTTCAGGAATTTCCTTGGGAGCTATCTTAATGCAACCTGGTGATGGAGCTATGGATCACCCTATCTACTTTGCGAGTCAGAAGTTGTCGCAAGAAGAGCACAACTACACAATGAAAGAAAGGGAGGGATTAGCCCTGATTTATGATTTACAAAAATTTAGACATTATTTGTTAGGTTCTAATTGCAAGTTCCTTATTGATCACTCTGCATTAAAGTATCTAGTTAACAAACCAGTGATAGAAGGAAGAATTTGTAGATGGATGCTATTACTTCACGATTTTTCCTTTGAAGTTATCATCAAGCTGGGAAGATGCAACATCGAACATGATCACCTGTCGAGGTTAGAGTCAAGGGAAAGTGGCAGAGCAGTAGATGATTATCTCCCAGATGCATACTTGTTCAGGATTGAGGACATATCGGGGTACTTGGAGGAAATAGAAGTCTTCCTAAGTATAGGGGCCTATCCAAAAACATATTCCGCAACCCAGAAATGCCACATGGTTGTTAGAGCAGCAGATTACCAATTGATCACTGGACAATTATAAGAACTAGGACTAGAGATCATCCTCAGACAATGTGTCCTAGATCATGAAAGACAAGATATACTCTAGGAATTCCATAGTGGAGTTGCAGGAGGCCACATAGGAGGAAAGGCCACTGGATAAAAAGTTCTCCAGGTAGGACTTTGGTGGGCAACTCTCTTCAAGGATGAAAAAGTATACGCTAGATCGTGTGATGTTTGTCAACGAGTGGGTAAGCCGTCACACCGAGATGAATTACCACTACATCCAGTTAGAGCTCTACAAGAATTTGAGAAATGGGCAGTTGACTTCATTGGACCAATCAACCCTATCGCCAAGTATTCAAAGGCTAGGTACATCATTACCAAAATTAACTACCTTACCCGTTGGGTAGAAGCAACAACTATACAGGACTGTTCAATAGATACTGTTGCCAGGTTCATTTTCGAGAATATCATCACCTGGTTCAGATGTCCCAGGAGCCTAACCAGCGATCGGGGAGCTCATTTCATTAGTAACACTATAGAAACACTTACAATAGAATTCCTAATTTAACATCACAAGATCAGTCCCTACCACCCACAAGCTAATGAAACAGTCAAATCCTTTAACAAGATTCTGGAAAGGGGGTTGACAAAGGTCTATTGTGCAAACTGGGAGGACTGGGATGACAGAGTTCCAGCCATACTATGGGAATACAGGAAAACCACAAAGAAACTCCACAGGTACACACCATTCCAGCTAGTTTATGGGAGAGAGGTAGTAGTTCATGTAGAATCCATCACTCCAAGTCTGTATATTGCACAAGTCACACGTATGTCAGAAGAGGAATCCATTGTGCAAATACTTATGGAGTTACAAGAACTCGAGGAGACCAGATTTCTAGCAGACTTCCATCATTTGGTTGAAAAAGAAATACAAAAATCTTGGCATGACAAGCACATTAAGACCAAGGTATTCACGTAAGGAGACAAGGTGCTACTCTATGATAGTCGGTACCAGAAGAATCTGGGCAAGTTTCACATGTATTGGTTGGGACCATTCATAATTGCGAAGATCCGACCCTCAGGATCAGTCAGACTCATGCAACTACATGGTGTGTTGTGACGAGGATGGGTGAATCACACTCGCCTAAAGCCCTACCTGTCTCAAAACTGAGAAAGAGGGACTATCACTCTAATCCAAAGGATCTTGTACATTAGTTAGATTTGAGTTTTCTAAAATTTTAGTAAATTTAGTTAATAAATTTGATATGCGCAGTGTTGTGCCATGACACATAGTTCATTTTATGTTTAATTTTTGTTTGATACAAAACTAATAACTCAGCATTGCATGATCTGAAGAATAAGAGAATCCATTAATGATAGTCATTAATATGACCCTGGTGTTATCACTGAAATTTCGTCCGCATGTGGTGACAAGAACTCCACATCATCAAAACAGGACTAGAGTCATTCATGGCACAAGATTAATGCCACAGCATTGCAAAAAGAGGTCAAAACTATACAAAATGACCAAAAAATTGAAGGGCGCTTTACATCATCTGAGTGTGCACGCGTATGCGCGCAATAGAATCGTACAAAGCAAGCATATGTGCAAAAGGCGCGGCTGTTGGGATAAAAACCCGCGCGCCTGCTAAACGGTGCATTTATTGAAATTGGTCGGCCTCCCAGCCACTAATGGATCAGCTCCCAAGTCGATTTGACACCAAATCCGAGCTCAATCCTCATGGTGGGCTGGTCAAAGACCTAAATGTGCCCTAAAGAGCCCCTTTTCACATTCAAAAGAGGCCACATAATAACCCAATGCTTGGCTA
>SNQJ01S0203299.1:0-16681 GCA_010110895.2 Picea sitchensis
TTCTTCAGGAAAAAGTCCTTAATGAAGAGTTTGATCTTCCATCATCATGACATGATCGTAATATCATCTCGATAACCAAAAATGTGGATAACAGTCATTTTAGGGTCTTTAAGTCAAATAAAACCCAATGATCAGGCACTTGGTATGTTGTTCTTTGCGACCTCACCAGGAGGATAACATCCCCATTAAAGCCAGCTGTTAGCACCATGATTTTTGCAGTTAGAGTTAGTCCTAGATGAGTCATATTTCATGTGTCAAAGTATGTTAGGTCAGTGACTGAATAATGAACGGGTCAAAATCACCAAGTAGCGGGTTTGGCCCTTGGGGAGTTGGGGAAGGGAATAAAGATTAGTCATGTGCGACTTGTAAAGGTCCCTTTTCCTAAAGATCGAGTCCTATCAGAAAAGGGGAATTTACGTGCCAGAGATCGAGGAAATTTGTCGGTATAAAGGTCACATCGAAAGATATAACAAACATCATCAACCTTTTATGAAGTTAGAAAGGTGAAAAATCACGACACTCTTATCATGTATACTCTGTCGCTCTTATCATTTTTAATTGGTACACTTCAAAGTGTACCCGTCACACGAGTTTGCTGTGAAAATATTAAACATGCTTCTAAAATTCTCATCACCATGGATTTATCGTCCTCTTCCATGATTCCTTTCCTTACTCGTTCAAGTATAAATACTGGTCACCATACACGCCTCTCCTTTACTTTCTGGATTTGTGCGTTCTCTATGGTTTTTTCTGCAAGCTTTGAAACCCTTCATTGTGTGAAAGATGATTTCCATCGTTTGTATTGTAAGTCTGTTTATTCAAGTTGTTGTGCCTCCTTCATCGTTTTCAATCATTGTTTAAAGTCTGTTGGAGTTCGCTGAAAACTAGCGTGTTGGACATTATTTCTTATCGCAATCATCCTTTCTCCTTTGGAAGTTCCTCCTGTCGCGCTGAATTTCTCACTGTACATAAATTCTCTGTCTCGCGACAAGTCTCCCAGTACTTTGCTACTGCGCTATAATTTTTCATCGTGATTTCCTACTGCGACAAGCCTCCCATTGTTGTTTTCCACTATGCCAAATTTTTCCATCACGCCTTATTGCCACGCCATGGACTTCTGTGGCTGATTTTTATATTGTGCAAAGATTTTGTAACTACCTTTCTGACAGTCTCTGTGAAGTGCGTCATTCTTATTTGTCGCGCAGAGAGTGTGTGACTGTTCATTACTGCACTTGTGAGACAAATATATACTAGAATCATGGCAACATCACTAAGCATAAGAAAGAAGAAGAGAAGTCGCAGGTCTCTGAGGTCTGAGCCTCAATACCTAGAATTAATAAATGAAGATTCAGAAATCATGGCATCTTTTGAATAGGTCAGAGGTATTTTCTTTTGAGAAAAGATCAAAAGGTACAATGTGAATTTGGATGAGTAGTTGACCCTCAATTTTACTGAGTCTCGCATGACCATTGCGGGTATCATCTTCTGAGTGACAGAGGAAACTCTGTCATCTGTGACGGAGATCCCTCCGTGTGGTGAAAAACGGTTTAAAGTCATTCCTTTAGACATTTTGTGCTATAAAGACTTTATCAAGCTCAACTGTCTAAATGGGAAAATTAGAGCCGACGTTCCAAGTCAGTACCTCTGGGATCCTTTCCAAAAGATCCTAAAGGTAATCAGAAGATATTTCACCTATGAAGGAGGGTTTGACAAAGTGTACCCATATCACATTAGGATGTTGATGCACTTCACTGAGAAAAAACCATTGAATCTACCTTTCTTCTTGCATTGAATCTTGGAAAAGATGGAAAACAACGTCCAGGCCAAGGATGACCAACTAGGGAACAATTTATCCCATTTGTCATTAATCAAGATGTTGGTGGTCAAAGAATTGAGACATTTGAACAAAGACTGGTATTCATTCCTGATTTTGGCTGA
Organism: Picea sitchensis; assembly: GCA_010110895.2. Taxonomy (NCBI): domain Eukaryota; kingdom Viridiplantae; phylum Streptophyta; class Pinopsida; order Pinales; family Pinaceae; genus Picea; species Picea sitchensis. Next base: position 1,939 of record SNQJ01S0203299.1, read on the forward strand.
CATCCTAGAGACCCCAAAGGAGACATTCCTCTATATGCGAGGGAAACATCATTCCATGAATCAGGGGTGAGAAAGGAAGATGTCAAGGGAAAGGGAAAGGAAATAGAAGACTCGTCAACCCACCAGCCAGCACCCCGGAAAAGAGGCAGACCAAGGTTGATTAAGAAACCTGAGGAGATCCAAGCTCCCAGTGAACTGCACACCCATTCTGCTGCTGAGAGATTACTCATGCGTGATGTTCGACTAGAGCCTATTGAATGTTCAATAATGGGAATTGGTGAAAGGTGAAGGAGGTCAGTTGATGAAAATGTGAATGTTCAGGAGTTGTCATAGCAACTGAAGCAAGCAAAACTCGCTATCGTCGAACTGTATCAAGAAAACAAGGAATTAAGAAGACAACTGGAAGAAATGACTATTGAAACATAATCGTCGCAGAGTCAAGAAGGGAATGTAAATTGGATCAAAAGACAACTCAGAGAGGAACAATACGTAATTATCCAGTTTCGAGAGGAACATAGGGTGTCTGGAAAATGAATCGCAGAGCATTTCAAGGAATGCAGACCGACCATGGATATCTCCCGCATGACTCTCGCCAGCACTCAAGAAAAACTGAAAGGAAATGTGGTCTTGTGGAGACATGTGAAGAATCTGAACAAACTAAACTGGTCTCTTAGAAAAACACTTAGAGTTTTAAGGTTGTATGTGAGGCCCGAGGCATCAATGAGACAACCCACATTTTTCCTTTTTTATCATGGCATGGAATCTTTCTCCTTGGATATCCTTCTTCATTTCGGTAACAAGAATTCTAACGGGGCACCCACACAGTGAATATTCATTGTGAAGATGTTGTAAACTTACCTATTGAGGAGGGAATGTATAAGTGAAATTGATGCAGGAGCATCTCTCCACGTCATCCAGCCACGTCGAGCACACGCATTCAATGTTGAAGAGAGGCGTAGCCCTCATCTTTTATTTTGAATTGAATGTAATTTAATTTCTTAGGTTGTTGAGCCATAGAGCCGTGCCTTTGCACAGGCTGTAGATAAGAAGGCCTTTAATGTTTTGTAAGGATGAGATCTAGATCCAGATGTTGGACTAGACATCCCATTCAATGTAATTGAATAGGGTAGGTAGGTTGGAGGGAAGAGCTCGAAGAGCCCCCTCAGGTAAAAGAGATTTCGTATCTCATTTTGGTAGGAGTGGTAAGAGAGTTGTAGTTGTAGTGGAGAAGAGAGGATCTGCATGTAGAGATCAGAAGAGAAAGAGCTGAGACCTTGTTACAGGCCGTGCTTAGGAACACCTTGTACAAACAGGCATTTGCCATTTTAATATAAACAGAAGTAGTTTTTCCTAGATGTTATTCTGTGTTATGTGAATGTTTGTGTGTGTTCTTATATGCTGTAGATGTATGTTGTAGGTTTGCATTTGCAGGAGTGTGTTTGATTTCCAGGTTTGAGGTTCTTTGTGGTTTCATGCCAGGAGGGCATGACAGAGTACTGCGGTCTCTGAATTCCAGTGCACTGAAGCACTTCTGAATACTGCGGGTTCAGAAAAAGACGTGTTGCAGCACAAGAACTGGAATCAACAACTCAGTGAAGACCTCAAGGTTACTGAACACCTTGGAGGAAAGGCTGTGTAGGAGAGACACAGTTGCAAACAAAAGCTTTGAGGAGTTCTGTGAAGCTCTACCAAGTGGGCATCTAGCCAGTACAAGGAGTGCACAAAGATAGAACTCTTTTGTGAGTTGAAGGAGAATCAGAACCACTGAGGATTCTGAGGAGCTCTACCAGGTGGGCATTGAGTAGGTGCAAGGAATGCACAACGGAATATTTCTATTGAGACGCTCAGGAAGAAACAGAATTACTGAGGATTATAAGATCTCTTCCAGGTGGGCATTGAGCGAGTGCATAGGTGCACAGGAGGACAGAACTGTTGAAAGTTCTGGGAGAAGATACTCTGCCAGGAGGGCAGTGAGATATTGTGCAGACAGGCACAGGAGAAGAGAACTCTTTGAATTATGTATTTTGAAGGAAGAATCTACTGAGGAATCTTCACAGGGTTGTTGAACACCCTGTAGACTCAGCAAGAGGTTGCTTGAGGTAGAGGATAGCCAAGAGGGCATTACATTCTCCATCTGTGGGAGAAGAAAGAAGGATAAAATCCCTTAGGGGTCTGAGTGTTGAGAAGCTTAGGAGAGACAGCACTGTGTGTGCGTGAAGACTCTGCAGAGGTGTATGAGTTGAAGAATCCTTCAAGGATTCAAAAAAGAACAAGCTCAGGAGGACGTGGGATTTCAGGCACAGAGCGTAGTTGCAAGGAATGCAAAGGTCAAAGAACTCTTTGAAGAGTTCATAGTTCTACAAGCTCATGAGGAACAACGTCGAGGAGAATGCACGGAGAGAAATCAAAGTAAAGGAGTTCATAGAGGAGAAGGAAGACAAAGGTCGAGGCCTTTGAGTTTAGGAAAATTCTCCCAAGGATGGGAAGGAGTGTGCAAGCTCAGGAGGGAGCATCGGTCGTTGGATCAGCCGAAGAAATCTGGACTGTTGAAGATTTCATGTCTAGGAGAGAATAGGAGAAGCCTACAGAAGGGGGAGATCATGAGCCATTGGATCTCTTTCGGAAATCCCGTCAGTCGTTGGATCGGACAGGAGGTGCATAGGGTTTAACCGTTCTCATGCCAGGCAAAAGTCCCAACAGGTATCAGGATATCGACGTTCATCATATCGGGGATTCCATGGACAGGAAGTCCATACATTTCAAAACTTTGAAGTCTGAAACCCCGAAAGGAGGGAAGTTCCATTTGCGGGGCCAGCTATCGGCATAGTGGAGAATTTTCACTCAGGATATTGGAGTTCTCAAGGTCGAGTAAGTAGGGACACTTCAAGTCTCGAAACAACGAGATTGGATCAGGGTCGTCCATTAGTTGGGGACTCACGGCAAAGATCTAGGATCTCAGGAAAAGTCTTGGAAGGAAGACTCCATCGGAGTTTCGGGACTCGGCAAATCGGGAGTTCCGTGAGCAAGAGGTCAGGAAAATCCATGATGGAAACCTCATAAATGATTGGAACCATCCATCCACTTGGGACGTGTGTCGGATATCTGAAGAGAGTCAGGGATCGACATTTCGTGAGTCCTGGAGACAAGGAGGACTTGCATTTCGAAATTGCGAAGTCCGATTTTCCGAAAGGAATTAGAGCTCCGTTGTGTGGGGGCCAGCTGACATCATATCGGGGATCGGGATATCGGGAATCCCGTGGACAAAGTGTCCATGTATTTTGGCATTGGAAAGTCCGAAGCCCTAATAGGAGATAAGGTTGCGGTCTTATGAGAAGTGGTCACATGGACCAGGGCATAGCCAGGAGGGGCTAAGGTCGGAAGGGAGCGCGTCGGCAAATCAGTGATCGAGAGATCACATGGACAGAGATTCATGACATCGAGGATCACGAAACCCCAAAAACCAAAATTAATTCGGGGAGTTCACGGTTGAATGCAGAAGGTCGTGAGGAAGTATAAGGACCTGTGGATCAGGTTTTCATCATAGATTTCGGCAGGGAATCGAATGAGCTAATTCAGCTCAAAGGGGGAATTTGAACGATCCTGTGAGATGGAGCGCGAGGTGGTGGTCGCGACTCTTTGCACCAAGTGGTATCAGAGCCTAATTCTTGTCTATATATTTCAGACGAGGGAGGCATAAGAGGTAAAGAGAACTTTGATACACATCAAGTGGTATCAGAGCTAGAGCTTTGTTTGTATATTTCAAGAAGAGGGAGAAGGCAAGGGAAGCTAGAGGAGGAAAGCACTCTAATACACACATCAAGTGGTATCAGAGCGAGAAATCTGTTATTATATTGTGAACAGAGGGAGGAGTAAAGGAAGACAGAGCACTGGAGACTCTGTAAGGATTGTTCGCAGGTAGGCAACAGTCCATAGACAGTCGGGAGGACTGTGGAGGATGAAGCTAGAAACACTCTTAGTGCGGAGTGACAGTGGAAAGTTTTCTAGGAGAGAGGATAGGGACAGCACCATGGCTACTGAAGACCATAGGCATGCTGGGAGGAAGAGCAAGGCAGAAAAGCTTGCAGAAATGGATAAAGAGCTTGCTGAAATAAGGGTAGATATAGAAAAGCTTGAACTGCGGATTCAGCAGAAAACCAAGCCGAGATGGGTGTATGAATGGCCCATGAAGGAGCCAAAGGTAAAATGGCCAGTCAAGGAGTAGATGGCTAGAAGGCAGCGTAGGTTGTTGGAAGGATGGTTGAGGTATGCTGAAAACCTTGACGGACCTGAGGAGATGGTTCAGGTATGTGAACTAGAGACTGGGAGAGGTCTCAATGATGCAAAGGGTGAAATGGGATCGGCTGAAGATCTCAAGAACTGCCAGGAGGGTAGAGTAGAAATTCCATATTGCCAGGTGGGAAAAGATCTGAGATCGTTGCAGGATCTCACGGACTGTCAGGAGGACAACCAAGGAATTTCACATTGTCAGGTGGGCAATGAAATGAGGTCACTGCGGGATCTCACAGACTTCCAAGAGGGCAGTGAAATTTTTCCAGTTTGCCAGGGGGGAAAGGGAATAGAGATGGAATCAGTTGATTCCATGGACTGCCAGGAGGGCAGTTGGAGCATCTCAAATCGCCAGGTGGGTAGAGATGAGAATACGAGACTGTCTGAAGGTCTCATGGAATCGGAGGTGAGTTCAATTCAACAAGGGGGGCTGATGAAGATGGGATCAGTTGATCTCATAATTTTCCAGGAGGGCAGCGAACAGATCCCATATTGCCAGGTGGGCAGGGATGAGCAGATGAGACTATCGGAGGGTCTCATAATATCAGAGATGGATTTAGATCAGCAGGTGCAGCTGACCGAGGAGGAAGATTAGGATAATATTCTGATGATTGGGGGAATTCAGATATTCCTACCATTTTCCCGAGAGGAGGCAGAAATCTGTGTTGTGGTGTAGCAGCAGAAGAAGAACAGTCAGCTGAGACTGTCAAGGAAGAATTGGAGTAGGTGTTTGAGACTGCCCAAGCAGAAGCAGACGGAGAGGAAAATGAGCATTCTGAGGAGTGTCTCAATGCATTCATCCAGGAATATGAGGAAGTTGTAGCACTGAAGCTGACAACAGAAGAAGCAGAAGAGGATGATGAGCATTTTGAGGAATGGCTCAGTATTTTCAGCCAGTAGAATGAAAAGACTGCAACATGGGAGCTTGCAGCAGCAACAGAAGAAGAAGAAACAGACAACATTAGTTTGGCTAATATGTATGAACAGATTGAAGCCCTGGAGAGAAGGGTGAAAGTGCAGAGCGTGCACATCCAACAGGTGAATTTGGAAGTTGATGAAGAAAGCATGGGAGGTCATGATGATCTACCCAATTGCCAAAAAAATTTGCAGCGGAAGAGACTGCAAGAACAGGGCCAACCATTGGAGCAACTGGATGCAGTGATCGAGGAGATCAGAAGGCTGATGTTAAGGTCAGTAAAAACTACCAGCAAGGAGAAACTAAGAAAAAAGGAAGAAGCAGCAGTAGCAGCAACGCGGAAGCAGCAACAACAGCAGCAGGGAAATGGAGCAGATGAACAGCTCGAGAGGATCATTTGGGATCCAGGAGGATTCCCACAACTGAGATGTGAAGCTCATGAGCAGGAGCTCATGAATTTTGCAGCTGAGGAGTATGATGCAGGAGCATCTCTCCACATCAGCCAGCCAACCATCCAACCACGCCGAGCGCACGCATTCAATGTTGAAGAGAGGCATAGCCCTCATCTTTTATTTTGAATTGAATGTAATTTAATTGCTTAGGCTGTTGAGCCATAGAGTCGTGCCTTTGCGCAGGCTGTAGATAAGAAGGCCTTTAATGTTTTGTAAGGATGAGATCTAGATCTAGATGTTGGACTAGACATCCCATTCAATGTAATTGAATAGGGTAGGTAGGTTGGAGGGAAGAGCTCAAAGAGCCCCCTCAAGTAAAAGAGATTCCATATCTCATTTTGGTAGGAGTGGTAAGAGAGTTGTAGTTGTAGTGGAGAAGAGAGGATCTACGTGTAGAGAGTAGAAGAGAAAGAGTTGAGACCTTGTTACAGGCCGTTCTCAGGAACACCTTCTACAAACAGGGATTTGCCATTTTAATATAAACAGAAGCAGTTTTTCCTACATGTATTTCTGTGTTATGTGAATGTATGTGTGTGTTCTTATATGATGTAGATGTATGTTGTAGGTTTGCATTTGCAGGAGTGTGTTTGATTTCCAGGTTTGAATTTCTTTGTGGTTTCATGCCAGGAGGGCATGACAGAGTACTGCAGTCTCTGAATACCAGTGCACTGAATCACTTATGAATACTGCGGGTTTAGACAAAGACGTGTTGCGGCACAAGAACTAGAATCAACAACTCAATGAAGACCTCAAGTTTACTGAACAACTTGGAGGCAAGGCTGTGTAGGAGAGACACAGTTGCAGACAGAAGCTCTGAGGAGTTTTGTGAAGCTCTGCCAAGTGGGCATCGAGCCAGTGCAAGGAGTGCACAAAGATAGAACTCTGTTGTGAGTTGAAGGAGAATCAGAACCACTGAGGATTCTGAGGAGCTCTGCCAGGTGGGCATTGAGCAGGTGCAAGGAGTGCACAATGGAAGATTTCTATTGAGACGCTTAGGAAGAAACATAATCACTGAGGATTCTGAGAGCTCTGCCAGGTGGGCATTGAGCGAGTGCATAGGTGCACAGGAGGACAGAACTGTTGAATGTTCTGGGAGAAGATACTCTACCAGGAGGGAAGTGAGATATTGTGCAGACAGGAACAGGAGAAGAGAACTCTTAAGGAAGAATCCACTGAGGGATATTCACAGGGTTCCTGAACACCCTGTAGACTCAGCAAGAGGTTGCTTGAGGCAGAGGATAGCCAGGAGGGCATTACATTCTCCTTCTGTGGGAGAAGAAAGAAGGATAAAATCCCTTAGGGGTCGGAGTGTTGAGAAGCTCAGGAGAGACAACACTGTGTGTGCGTGAAGACTCTGCAGAGGTGTATGAGTTGAAGAATCCTTCAAGGATTCAAAAAGGAACAAGCTCAGGAGGACGAGGGCTTTCAGGCACAGAGTGTAGCTGCAAGGAATGCAGAGGTCGAAGAACTCTTTGAAGAGTTCAGAGTTCTACAATCTCAGGAGGAACAGTGTCGAGGAGAATGCACGGCGAGAACTCAAAGTAAAGGAGTTCACAGAGGATAAGGAAGACAAAGGTCGAGGCCTTTGAGTTTAGGAAAATTCTCCCAAGGCTGGGAAGGAGTGTGCAAGCTCAGGAGGGAGCATCGGCCGTTGGATCAGCCGAAGAAATATGGACCATTGAAGATTTCACGTCCAAGAGAGAATAGGAGAAGCCTACAGAAGGGGGAGATCGTGAGCCGTTGGATCTCTTTCGGAAATCCCATCAGCCGTTGGATCGGATAGGAGGTGCACGGGGTTTAACCCTTCTCACGCCAGGCAGAAGTCCCGACAAGTATCGGGATATCGGCGTTTGTCATATCGGGGATTCCATGGACAGGAAGTCCATACATTTCGGGACTTCGAAGTCTGAAACCCTGAAGGGAGGGAAGTTCCATTTGCAGGGCCAGCTGTCAGCATAGCGGAGAATCGACACTCGGGATATTACAAAACCCCAAAAACTGAAATTAAGTTGGGGAGTTCACGGTTGAATGCAGAAGGTCGTGAGGAAGTATAAGGACCTGTGGATCGGGTTTTCATCAGAGATTCCAGCAGGGAATCGAATGAGCTAATTCGGCTCAAAGGGGGAATTTGAACGATCCTGTGATTAGGAGCACGAGGTGGTGGTCGCGACTCTTTGCACCAGAAATGAATGCTAGTTTTGGAAGATATTCATGGCCTCCCGACCATCGCTGCCACCTAGAGTTGAATGAGAGATTGTAGACGGACATCCACTACACCAACTTTCCACATGCATGCGACATCAAGTGATCACGCAACAACAACCAAAGCCCGTTTTACAAGGTTACAAAGTTTCCAACAGTGCACTCGATTATTCAGACACCCCATGAGAGAAAATGTTGATTTACCACAACCCGATGAATGAATCTTACTCATGACTAAATGATTGAGACAAATGTGTTGGTTATGTTATGATTAGGTGCAGTCGGGTTTCTATTTTTGGTAAACTTTGTTCAAAAGGTTGTCTAGGGAGGAAGTAACATAATCCGAAATTCTAGGGGAAAGTAGTTCGAGGCATAGTAGCCCGAGAGGGTGAGAGTTTTCTATATATTGTATATTTTTTTATGTAATCTAGGTTGGAAAAGTAGTGTGGACAACAAATTTTTGAATGTAATCTTTGAATCTGAATAGAAATAAAAATGAAAAGGTCATGAAGATTTGACAAAAAATATTGTAATGGTGGTGGTTTGATGTATTATGATCCTATCTATGTATGTACTTCTTGTTTCCTGTAAATTCATTTATGTTTCCTTTGTTTAAATTGGAATGTTTGATGAGTCTAAATTTCATCGTGCGGTGCTTTAGACTCAGCCATTTAAACTCTATGTTCTCTTCTAAGTAAGTTAGAGTTCATCTTTAATGGTGCTCTGATTTTATTTATGTCCTCTTTTCTTTCTCCATACACACCGACATTTAAACTGAAATACCATTTCCTATTTAGCCTTTATCCTCTCAAAGTTTATTTTACCTGTTATTGATTTCTCTTGTTTTCAAGAGGTTGACTCCATAGCCCAAAGTTCTGTATTTCCTTTCTATAGAAACCAAAAACATTTCTCAGACATATAAATCTAGCCAACAATCCAAAATCATTATCTATTAGAGACTAGGTCTCAGAGAGATCCCTATGTAGATTGGAAAGGCTAGTTTCCAGTCTTAAAGTTGGTTTGTAGGTTACCTTGGTATTTCGTTTCTCTTAAACCCAACAATTTACCAAGTGCTAATATCTTGGCACCGTTGTTGGGGACGAAATTGAAAACTTTCCTTGGGAAAATGGCTAAAGCTATAAATTTGATCCCTGAGGGTAACAATGGGTCAGACACCTATATTGGCTGAAATATATTTTACCCTGGCGACTTCATTAAATAATATTAGTGGCATAGAGTAGTCAGAATCAGAACTCTTGGCTCCTAAGAAATTTTACACTAGAGCGAACCCTGATCCACAACGTGCAGCATCCATGTCTGATCCTGAAAAAAATTTGCGCAAAGGAAAGTAAAGGATAGCAGACCCTTTATATTACCTAGACAGGAACCTACCTTTACCTAACTTTGGAATAGAAGACTAGCTCACATCAACTACAAATCCTTACCATATGTAAGCAAGGTAGTCACAGGTTTACCATAATTTAAGGTTGATCATGAAGGTGTATGCAAGGGATGTGCACAATGAAAGAACATAAAGAATCCTTTAACAAAGGGAGACAATAAAGAAGAAGGAATCTTTGATCTCATTCACTCAGATGTATGCGGTCCAATGCCATCAACCTCTCTAAGCGGGTATGTATAATATGTATCTTTTATTGATTATTAATCTCGTAAGACTTGGGTTTATTTATTGAAGTCAAAATATGAAGTACTCAGAAAGTTCAAGGAATTCAAAGCCTTGGTAGAAAACCTCTGTGAAAGGAAAATCAAGATACTCAGGTCAGACAATGGAGGAGAGTACACTTCAAATGAGTTTGAAATATTTTGCAGAGATGTTGGGATTAAGAGGGAGCTCAACACTCCCTATAATCCTTAGCAAAATGGTGTAGTAGAAAGAAAGAATAGAACAATTATGGAAGCAGTGAAGACTATGATTCACAATCAAGATCTTCCAATGCACTTATGGGATGAAGTAACAAGAAAAACAGTTTATGTCCAAAACAAATTATCCCATAGTGAACTTGTATTCAAAACCCCTGAAGAAATGTTCACTTGAAAGAAGCCAGAAGTAAGGCATCTCAAAATATTTGGCTGTCCAGTATTTGTACACATTCCAAAAGAAAAGAGAACTAAGTTGGATCCCTTAGGAAAGAAGGGAATATTTGTTGGATACTGTGAGGTAGGGTCTCAAAGCATTCCATTACATAGTAGGTTACCATCATATTGATATCGTGAAGATGTAACATTTGATGAAGATGTAACACTCAAGAGATCAAGGAAATGCCATCTTGAAGAGTATATGAAGAAGAACGCTTAGCTCTAAGTGCGGAGACTTTAATGAAGGAAGTTACAATTACACATGATGATGAGATTACAAAAGAACATGATATGATAGAATCTCAAAGAACAGCTTCTTGTATGGCTTGATCTCTCTGAGAAATCTGGCTTAGGTGAGAGAACTTATTCAAGGATGGAGAAGTATGGTGCCCAGGAAGGAACCATGAGACAAAAGAAACCCAAGCCATTCTCCATTTACACGGATTTGATATGTGATCTCATAGAAAGGAACCACTTGCTAAAAGAATCCATTGAGAAGAAATAATGGGTGGATGCCATGACAGAAGAATACTAGTCCATTATAAGAATTATGTATGGAGTAGTTCCCAGACCAAAGAATAAAGGTGTGGTATCTTCCAAGTGTATATACAAGATAAAACATGCAGCAGTTATTGAGAAACACAAAGAAAGATTTGTAGCTCGTTTTTTTTCTCAAAGGAAGGTATTGATTATGAAGAGACTTTTGCTCACAGTAGCTAGATACACTTCTATTAGAACCATCATGGCACTTGTAGCCAAGATGAAATTAGGTTACCCCAAATGGATGAAAACAACCTTCTTAAATGGTGTTATTGAGAAGAAGTGTACATAGAACAACCATAGGTTTTAAGTTGAAGATAAAAGACTCATGTCTGCAAGATGAAAAAATCTCTATCTGGGTTGAGTAAGCTCTAGGAGCTTGGTATGGAAAAATTGATAGTTTCTCGACGGTGGGCATTTAATAGGAAATGCCTAATCTCTCTGCTTACATTTATGATATAGATATGTTGAGAAAACTTCTAAGAGGGATATATATACAACAGGGAAGGGTGCCTCAGCAACAGTCCATAAATATCCCGCGACACGAGAGTGGAATTTGGAAGGTGGTGCATTGGTCCTTGATGACAGGGGTGTTTGTTTGATATACGAGTTTGACAAAATGAATGACTAAGACATGTTCTTTCCTAAATCCACACGTATTTTCTAGCTTTCTATTAGCCCTTGTTTGGATGGAAGAACATGAATTTTAGGTTGTGAATTCACACAATGGGATGCTGATATATTACAAACTGTGCTTAAAATTTACATTTTATTTGCTGATATATTACAAACTGTGCTTAAAATTTACATTTTATTGTGCAGGGTGAGTATCCATGAAGCAATGGAATAGAAGAGCATCAGTATATCCAAGGCTAGAATTGTGACATCATTACAAGCATGGTGTTCTGTGATTGCATTGACCAACCCTATAGGGGGAAGGTGCAACTACATGACCATTAATATTGATCCATTTTCAACTTGTGTGGTGGTTATTTCATTCGTCAATTTAGTCTTATATTTTCTTCATAAACATGCATGACTCATAAAAAACGTTTGCTCAAAACATGGGGCTCACTGATCCTATTCTCTCACGTTTTGATGCCCTGTGTGTTGTGAAGGTAAATTCAACTTGAGTTATCCATTTGAAATTTGTTCTCTATTTTTATCTGATGTTTTGCAGTTTTTGGACTGTTTTATAATATTGCATGTTAGTGTTATTTAATCTGTTGGTTCGACTATTATTCCTTAACAACACTTTTGTTGTTAACTTGCAGGATGTTGTTGATCCAATTAAAGATGAAATTATTGCAAACTTTGTTGTTGACAGTCATGCTAAGTCCCAACCTAAATTTCTAACATAGAGGAAACGCCTGCAGGCCGTTCTCAGGATGAATCCTCCAATTTGAGCCATTCTTCCTATCCAGAGGTTCAAACCACTTATCTTTGTTATGTTTATTCTTTTGAAAAATTCTATTCAATTGTATGAGTGCCCCAAGATTATCTCATTTATGTGCTTATATTTCTCTCAACATTTCATTTTTAGGTCTTATCACACGATACATTGAGGAAGTATGTTACTTATGACAAGCTTAATGTGTTCCCAAAATTACATGATGTGGATTTGGAAAAGTTGACACATGTATACGCAGATCTACGGCGAGAATCATCGGTATATAAATATAACTGATTTAGTATGGGTTACAAATTGCAAATATAGTTATTTGAATTTGTACCTACTAATCTCATCTCTACCCATTCTTGCCTGGTTGCAGCATGGTCAAGGAGTTCCTATTGCAGTAATGCAGATTGAGTCTTGGAAATTTAGCAGGATCCAAGTCTTGGAAATTTAGCGAAGAGCTACATCGTTGTGGAATCGTGATAGTTTGGAGAATAAAGTCACACATGGTGGCATATGGACAAATATAGCGGAGATGCAGGGGTGATGGGACCCGACCAACCACAGATCTCAAATGCCACAAATCAACGGTCAGCAATCATATCGGGCAATGAAATAGTGGGAGGGTTAATTGTTCGAGGGCGGGCCGAGGAAAATACCATGGTTTAATTTCGTGGACACATGGCCCCCTCAGAGGCACATCAAGGAAACAAACGGTCTACTCAAAATCGTTTTTCCACACCCCCGATGCCAATAGGCACATATAAAAGGAGGGCCCCCAACATTATTTTATGTTAATTTGAAGCATTCAAACATTCAAAAATTGGCGCAAACCATCCATTCGAAACTCAAGATCAAAATTGGATCATATTCGTGCTTTCTTCTCCGCTTAACAAGTATTTTTCACCGTGGCCGCTAACCCTATCATTTTATCCGTAACTGAGCAAGACCTCCCCTCTAGAGAAGAAGCCCTAATAGACAGGGACTCCGATGTTTTTGACAGATAAATAACAGTCTCACCCATTTTCGTGTCCAGATTGAATTTTCTAGACAATGTTGGAAAGAGGATACCCTTCCTCAAAGTGGCCTAAGCCTCCAATATCCCTTACATCGTAGAAGTAGTTTTCCCTTTCCCTGAGTTCGTAAGCTGGTGTGCAGAGTAGTATTCGCAGGAAGAAAAGGTCATTTTGAATAAGTTAGGGTCAGAGGTTTTTTGTGAAATAGATAGTCCGTCACTTCGACACACCCTCAGTATACCAGAGTCTTCCCCCACAATGTCAGAGCCCTTCGAGGAAGAGGAAATTATCACAATTTACAGAGAATGACCCTCAAAAGTAAAAACCTTGTTTCTGCAAACCATTGTCAAACCTGAACACCATTCCGAAAGTCCGTCATTACCTATCAATGTAAACATTATGATTATTGAGGTCCAATGGGCCTGTTCCCTACTTAGTCAAATTTTAGGGTTGGATAACGACAAGTTTGTAGTAGAAGTCATGTTGGGTTTCCTGCTGACCTTTTTTATGTCAAATTCTAGTCAGTCGGTCTGTATCGTTTTTGACAGGTTCATCATTGATAATATGCATCAACAACTGGTAAATTTCAATTCATCGAGACACTTCAGATACTACACACACTTGACGAGAATGTTCCTGGAATCGAACAAGACCGAATTCCCTGAAACTACATTTATCTCGATTGAATGTAAAAGGATCACCATGCTTATTTTCATCAATAAGATCATGTCCAGGGTGTACAATCTTATCTTCAGCTCGGACCTGCCAAGGGTTCTGGAAGAAATGAAAATCTCTTTGTTGGAAATATGGCTATAGCAGAGATGACGCAGACTGTCAAGGTTGTCATTGATGATAATCTGTTGGTTATGGAGCACGCACAAGAGAACTGGCAGAAGAAGCTAGATGATGACAGAGAAATATCCAAGTGGGGATGTTGAGATTGGGTATGCTTCCACTCAGCGAATTGTTCTACAAGAGGAGATCGCTAAGATGCGTTAGGTTATTCAAGGAAAAAGGAATAGACCCATTGAAATGTTTAAAGGAAAGATCCAGTCGATTCAAGCACCCCCATTGAGACAGAAACAGAGGCAATGGCCCAGAAAGCGTGTTATGTTGAAGATAGATGCTTCTCGAATCCTTGGCATTTGCAAGGTCTGAAGGCAGAGGACCGCTCAACAACCTTGATCTCAGGGAAAGAACTCTGAGCTCCGTGAGACGACCCAATTGGCATTCCAGTTCAGCCTTCGACCATGGGGATCCTTGCTGATAAAATCAAGAAGGATATGTCTATCGCCCGTTGGCTCTCCCTTAGCCACGACCATGACTAGCAGCAGCATCAAGAAACCATTAAAAAGCTGCCTTGGTTTACCAATCGATTTTGTCAAGAAACGCATGAACGATGCCATTCACAATGCGATTGTTGTGGCCAACGTCAAATGGATATAATACACCACCAACGGAGCTTAACATTGCCAGGCCAGTGATCAGTGTTATCCCTGGGTCTAATGCAAACCCAAGAAGAGTAGGATATTCCGATTTAGGAATAGGATGGTCTAAATCCAGGGTTTTTGCGGGGGTCTTTCATCTGCATTGACAAGTCTGGAAAATTTCAGTAGTTGGGTTTCTCTAATCAATCTGGACGGTGGCTGTACAACTGCGTAATTCAGGACTTTCAGTCTAAAATTAGACTGTCTGTTAAGACAGGAAAAACACAGTGTTGCATGATGTGGCATGCGTAGAGGAGGCATGCAAAGAGCCAGTTCAGAAAATCAGGGAGAATGTTGGCATGCGAAAAGCAGAAGAAAGAATGAAAAAGGAAACTGCAGTTGGAGTTGAG
>SNQJ01S0203300.1:0-11941 GCA_010110895.2 Picea sitchensis
TGTCAGTAACAACGAGGCAAAGGAAATAGTCGCTTATCAATGACATCAAAGGCTAAAGTTGCAAAGAGTAAGAAAGACAATAGTAATGGGTAATTCATCTGCCATAATAAGGTTCCTACTATAACCATCAACTCCACAAAGCCCCTTCCTCTCATGATTGGTCCATAGAATCCTAGCAAACATCAATGAATTTGAAGCGGTTGAGTTCTATCAAGTCTATGAGCCCACAATCAAGAAATCAGTCGGTTAACAAATATTAGCATGACTATGGTAGAAGGAAATCCTAAAAATAAAAGGGGGGGCTCTCTATTCATTACCTTCCCTTGATTTCTTCCTCAATTTAATGCTCATAATGAATATGATGTCTAGGTGTCTCATCACTCCGAGTCGAGTCATTGACATAAAAATTTATGGCATTTATTCGCCCCCATCTCTTGATGCTCTCACATGCTGATGTGTGATGTTATTAAGGGTATAATGGTTCCACCCTATATTACATGTGGTTTTTTGGTTTAGGCTGTATCTCACATTCCCCTCTTCTCAACACTCATATATATATATGCCTTAGCACCAAATCAAACTTTAACGCGGATGAAATCCACCAGTAGTACGCGTAGTACGCGTGGGTTAACTGAGAATATCATTGACCTCTGCGAAATACAACCATGTGTTTTTCGTGATTAATTTACAACCATGTGTTTCTCGTGTGCCTTAGCGCTATTTATTTCACCATGTGTTTTCAATGAGCCGTAGTGCCGTTGTTTTCAATGAGCCGTAGTGCCGTACGTGACCCAATATTTTTTCTTTTTCCAAATTTAGGTTTTGCGAAGTTTCTTGTGAAATGGAGGGCTTGTTGTGAAGAACTAAATCCCATGGCGGCTGCAATGATAAGATGAAAGCACATTCTATATAATTTGTTTTGTGGGTCATTAAGTATTTAAAGTAGTCGGTGGGTCAATGTGGATGGAGAGATTGGTCACACGAGATGCCTTGGCAAAAAGGCAAGGCTTACATTTTGGCGTTGTTTTGGCAAAACAAACTTCAACGAACATCTTGGCATGTAGGCAAGACATTGCGAATATGATGTGAATACTTGGGTGGCCCTGCGAATAGATAGGGCGCTCCCCAAACAAGCTACAGAGACTTATACATTTATAATATAAAATATTATAAATATTATCAATATAAGCATTTTTAATATAAAAAATAGGTGAATTTTTAAGATGAAAATGATCAATTGGTGATCTTTTTTCTAAAGACCAAAAAATACTCAATTGGAAAAAAATCACAAATAAAAAATACCTTGGTCTTGGTTAAGCAAAGAAAGGTGAGCATGTGGAAGTTCTTGGGTTTGTTTGTACAAGGTCGTGTGGCAATTATGGGCATGAGGCTGATTTGCCTTGGTTACTTTGTATAGTTATAATTGGGTTGCAAGCAAGGTTGCATCCTCTCCATTACATTGCATTGTATTATGTCATATGTAACAAATTTTTATATGGAATAAAAGGGTGTTAGGGATTGACTTTGTGCCACCTAACCTCATATGTTGTGTGTAACGTGTGTATATGTTCTATGTGTTGAATGTTCATGTTCTTTGCATACTTGTAATATGGCTAAGTGTAGTATTGTTGTGAAACGTTTGAGGCCACGGTTGGATGTGTGCCTAGTATACTTGTTGGATAATTTAGTTGAAGAGGACTTGGTGTATCTAACTTGTTGTAACTCAAGAAGAAGTTATGGGCAAACCTTGAGTGAAGAGACGTAGTCTAGTTGTAGTAGGCAAGGTGTGGTCAAATCATCGCAGTTGAGGTAAGGCAGTGTTGCATGACCGCAGGTGCCAGAGTGACTTGGGCATACCAAGTCGTCATGACAAATTATAGGCAAACTCAGGTCCCTGACAATGGGGCTCTCAGGATTAGTTGGATTTTTTGTCCAAAGTTACAATGGTTTACATGGAAAACATTAACTACTAAAAAACCATGTAGTTTTTGGATATGTTTTTGTTAAAATGGATTTAGGGATATTTTCCAAAGATTCCACTAAAAATTGTATAATGGTTAATGTTTATCAATCTACATCCTTTCAATTTTGAAAGTAATTGTCTCATATTATTTTCCACCATGACAATTTAGAAGTTTGATTCAAAATCCAATCAAAAATCATTGTCTCATATTATTTTCCACCATAACAATTTGTCTCATATTATTTTCCACCATAACAATTTAGAAGTTTGATTTGAAGTACTTCAATAATATTAACTTTTTCCAAAGATTCTACTAAAAATTACATGATGGTTAATGTTTATCAATTCATACCACTTTCAGTTTTAAAAGTCGTTGTCTCATAACAAACAATTTAGAGTTTTGAGTCCAATGGATGAAGACTCCAAGGGACATCCAAGGATATTGGCGTTCTCCATTGTATATGGGAACAACGAAGAAAGTTACAATAAAAGATGTAAAGGCATTTAACAAGAAAATGTGCATGTGATGATAAAGGATTAAGGATTTTGATAGATTAAGAGTAGCAAAGAAAGTTAAGATAATGGATGATAGTGAACGGTATGGAAAGATATTTCATAAGAAAATCGATAATCGATAATATGGAGGGTAAAAATAAGAAAATGGATGATATGATATGGATACGAATATGGATAATATGGAGAGTAAAAATACGAAAATGGATCATATGATATGGATAGTAAAAATGTGGTGACTAGGAATTAAGGATTTTGAATGATAAAAAGAGATTTTGATTTTTTTTAATGAGTCAATGGTTAAAGTGTTTTTTGTTGTTGTGTATTTTAGAGAAGATTTTAGTTAATATATAAATGTAATTAAGTTGAAAAAATAAGATATAAAGATTATTAATATTTTTTTTTTGGTATTTTATTAGTTTAGATAAATAGCTACAAGTAAGACAAAGTTTATAATTGGACGAAATTTGTTGAATTGTATAATGTGGACATGTTATAATAAGGGTTTAATGTAGTTTAATGTGAATTATGTATGTGTAGATAGTTTTGAAACATCCAACTTTTGGAATGGATACTCCACACATCATCAGGGACAAAAGAAGTTGAATGAGTTAGAAAAGAGTGTCCTCAAGAGTAGATTTAAAGGTTAAAAGTCACGAGGTAATCATTAAAAATGGGAACTGATGTGAATAAAATAATTAATATAACTAAATGACAGTTAGATAATTAATGAATTATTTTTACCGTGGAAATGTTATATACTAGTCAAAGATTAGCTTTAAAAAAGGGAGGAAAAAAAAGGAATAATAACTGATTAAATAGATACTTGGGAAACTTTATTAAGGAATATAAATGGATGAGAGATAAGACAATATTAAAACAATAAAACACCCAAAATTGCTCTCATTTTCAGTGGTTACCTCTTGATTTTCAACCTTTAAATCTACTCTTGAGCACACTCTTTTCTAACTCATTCAACTTCTTTTGTCCTTGATGATGGGTGAAGTGTCCACTTGAAAAGTTGGATGTTTCAAAACTATCCATATTTTTTATTTCCAGAAATTTCTATAGCAAGAAACCTTATGTTATTTTAAGACCACTTTGACCAATGCACAAAAGTAAACAAAGTTGAGAAGAAATGAGATATAAGGGTTATTAACATTTTTTGTTGTAGTGTCTAGTTAGCAATGTATTAACATGACAAAGTGGTGACTATTATAAACAATCAACTTTGTAGAAGTTTAAGAATATATTACCAATAGAAGTGTAGATGAAATTAAGTGTTTGCTAGATTCAAATCAATGTCACAAATGATCAACTAAACAAATGTGTGACAATGTACTTGAGATATTAAATGTAAGATCAACAGATTGAACGAATAACAATAAATGGGTATAGAAATCGATAATAATGAATAATCTGACTAAACAAAAAATCCATACCCAAGATCGTCTGATTGTACATCATTCATCAATACAAAAAATGAGTTACAATGAATGATAAGAATTAAAGTGATATGAATTTTTTTTGTAACTCAAGTCATAAGAACCATTGTACTAAGCTCGATCTCACAAAGAGTACAATGACAAGTTTGATCAAAACCGATCCAACTTATGGAACCATTTACAAATGCAATGCTGCATATGTATACATGTTTGAATGATCAAATGTGTTAAATGAGGCATACCTAATGATTAGCCTTGGGCGTGGCAGATGAAGGTAATTGATCCCTCCAATCTTAGAATTAGATTGAATAGGATGTGCACTAACTTGGTCCAAACTGATAATTCGTACAGAACCCAGATAGACCTAGTCAACTTTAATCACCTAGATAGGTAAGCATGTCAATCCTATGAGTTGATGTCCACCTAGTTGTTAGTGCAATGGTATGGTAACACAATCATTGATATGGAATCCAAGTCACCATTTGGATTGAGCATTGGTAGTGGATCATTGGTTCATTGGATACCAAGTTTTGGTTGTCATTTGTAGTGGAGCAGACATAAAGAGAACTATACATAGGTCACACAAAAGTATGTTATGACGAACAATTGACTATGGTCACATTGTTTAGGTGCACTACAATGTTAGAAAGACTTTACACACACCAAAATTATTATGGTTCATAAATTAGTCATTCCCTCAAGTAACAATGCTCCCCATTGTTTTGAAAGTAGAATTGAGAATCCTAATGGTGTCCAAATTCTCTACTAAAGAAGAAAGTTTTTGTTCATCATTCAACAAACAAGGAAGCTTTGGTTGCACCTACTTAAGCATGAAGTACTTGGCCTCCGTAGGGAACTTACGTGTTGTGACAATCATGATTGAGTTTTGTAGTCTTGTAGCATGTGACATCATAATGTCAATGAAATAAATAGAAGATGTTGAAATGCTAAATTTTGGGTTCATGTTAACTAAGGCTCTCATGGTGTGGTACACTACTCAAGTAATGAAGGAATGTATGGTTGTAAGATCTCAACATTGAAATATAGATGCGTCCCTAGGTATGGTGGCAATTCAAGCTTAAAGGTATTGTCATTACAATTAGCAATGATGGTGTAGGGGTTGTATCAAAGTGGACCACTCTTTTAATGTGAATATGCGAATATTTCCTTCTATATATGGAGCTAAACATTGTCCTTGATTAATAAGTTGTGTAGGAAATTATGCTTATCATAGCATTGTCTATACTTATTTGATGATGACTATCACAAAATGTCATCCACTTGGCATGAAACATTTTGCATTTGCTTGATGAAGTATTGATTCATTAACTTTTTCTTATATAGAGGCAAAAGTGCCTATAGTTGGAGGGGTTAGATAAATGATGTTAATGGTTGTTGCAAGTTGAAACATAAATCAAAATTCAAATGGGTTATGATATATTGTGTTGTGCCAAGAGTGATTGTAGTTGTGTTTTATGAAAGACAAACTTTCATTCCAACCATGTGGATGCATGTGGTTATACATGTGAAGAAAAGGGGAAAGAGTGTGGTTCACAACCTCTTATATGTTTTTCATTCTAAGGATGAAAGGTTGTAGACCTGCCAAGCCTTGTGTCAAGAATGCCCCTAAAAATTATAGAAGGTTGAAATGAACTTAGAATATATGCCACTAACAACTAATGTAGGCAATTTGAAATTGACCTAGATCTATGTATGGAGATGTTTCATAATTTTCTATGCTAAGATATTGTTCTTACAAGACAAAAGGATTAATTAGAAACAACAAATACAACGACATGCTTGTAGCATGTGATCTAAAGGCCTATTAATGAAATCCATTGAGATAGATTGATGTGTAATGGTATGTACAATTCCTACTTTATATTGGTCAGTGTTGTAATTACATAAAAAACACATTCCTTTATACACTTCTCTACATCAATGTAGAGGTTTGACCAACATAAATACTTCTATTGTCCCATGTTTTATGGATGCCAAAATGACTTATTATCTTGGAGTAATTTGACTCCTAGATAAGCTTATCACACACATGCCTACTTGAAGACTTTCCAAGGTGAAATAACAAGTTGTTGCAAAAAACAAAATCTTGGTGCAAAGTCTCTTGGATAATAAGTACATAAATTTGGAAACTATTGGATCTTCTTCATAATGTTGGAGCCAACATTGCATTTGATTCCCATAGGTGTATAGAATAGTCAATAAGAAATCAACTAGTGGTCAACTCAAGAAATGAGTTGCATAGTTGAAGGCATTGCACTTATGCTTGATCATTAGATAATATTGTTGTAGATATGTCATCCACTTCAACTAGCATTGACTTTGTAACTTTCTCTTTAAATGTATAAAATGAAAAGGATTATGGTTAAATGTATGACAATATCCTTACCCAAGAGTCGCCATTGTTTGGGAACTTGGATGATCACAAAGCTCTTGGTCATAAGTTGAACAGTTCATGATAACATCATTAAAGGATTCAAAGTGGTACATGATAATGCGTCCACGTTGTAGGAGGATGATGTTAAGTGCATACACAAGGCATCAATCTAGATTTCAAAGGGCTTATGTAGATCAAACAAGCACACAATTAGTGTAGATCAAAGTTTGTGCAAAAATACTTCGATTATGGGTTGTTGCATTATGTCCTATGTGATGTCATTAAGAAAGTGATGAATGAGGTACATGTTCTTGATGTGATCTTTTTCAGAGTGTGACAATTAGTTTAGAGGCACCAAGAATTGCATTTTTTTGGTGCAAGGATGATAGAGTGGCCACATGTAGATTCACTCAGCCTAATGTGTTCCTTCTGTTGGAGATCATATTTGGAACAAAATATATTTATTCTCTAACAAAGATATACAATATAGAGGTTTGTTGGAAAATGATTCTCTAGGAACTATACTAATGTGATGTGAAACTATAAACCAAATTGCCAACAAAATGAGCTTTTGTGTATGCCATCAACTTATAACATTGTTTTTGTAATACCCCAATTTCGATCTACAATTCAATATTGTGTATGAACATGATGAATGGATATAAGCCAACAATTGTAATTTATAACTAAACATTAAATGTTAATAAAAAGTACATCATCGACTATAGAAGAAAAGGAAAAAAGAAGGGGGGAAACAAGGCTATGACTCCATCAGAGGAGAAAAATAAGGGGGCTTAAGTAGGTTAAGGAAAGGACCTTAGTAAGGGATTTAACCCAAACTCTTTGTAAAACTTGATTATGTACCTTGATTGTTAACTAATTTATGTTTAATTAATATTTGGGGAGGGGGGAGAGGTTGTAGTGCATGAAGGAGGTACGTGGGCCTTTGTAAGGTTACATGGCCCCTTCATGCCATGCAACTAAAAGATCTATTTTTTTCCATGCAAACGAACTATTGTTCTAGGTTGAAGGTTCAAGAGGGGAGTTCAAATTTGGGGTGTCGATTGAATTATCATAGAGCCAAACTATTAGAATTTTTAATTACCATGCAAAAAATCATTCATTTGGGGAAATCGAGGGAATTATCCTTGAGTGAACTGCCATGATAATGTTGTAAATTAATTATGGAAAGTTATATATGTGAATTAAATGAGAATTGTGGGTGTAGGAAATGATAATGGATGTCATTGAGGAAATATGTTATAGTTTATAATTCCATGGAATCTTAGTAGTGAGATTTCCTTGCTAGTCTATGTTGGAGCCCTGGAKGAAAGTGGGATAGCCTAGGAGACTACTGAGCARAGAAGGGGATCCCATTCCTTGGGATGTGCAGGCTGATGGGGAAGAGAATTGTGGATTGGGAATTGTTGTGGGTGTAATTGATTATTGTGAGCCTATGAATTAAGTTGTGGAAAGAGAAATTAGAGTCATCCATAGGAAGAGTGTGCCCTTGTGGATTTACAACCKAAGTTAGGGGGTGGCCTTTGTTTGAAAGAGAACTAGTGTGCGTAATGAGGCTATGGTTGGGTGGAACGTCCCTCTTCTGTAGCATTGATTCTCTTCATAGAATAAATAATTTGTGATCTTCATACAAGCATTGATATTTCACGAATAATGTGGACTTAAGATGGGAAACAACACAGAAAAATCTTATCTAACAACAATGCACTCATGGTCCACAAAGCACCGACAAGGGATATTGGTTTTCAAAAGAAGGCTAGGATTGTGATGTATAGTCTACAACATTTCGCTAGACATATTGGTACGTGAACGGTGACCCAATATTTTTTCTTTTTCCAAATTTAGGTTTTGCGAAGGTTCTTGTGAAATGGAGGGCTTGTTGTGAAGAACTAAATCCCATGGCGGTTGCAATGATAAGATGAATGCACATTCTATATAATTTGTTTTGTGGGTCATTAAGTATTTAAAGTAGTCGGTGGGTCAATGTGGATGGAGAGATTGGTCACACAAGATGCCTTGGCAAAAAGGCAAGGCTTACATTTTGGCGTTGTTTTGGCAAAACAAACTTCAACGAACATCTTGGCATGTAGGCAAGACATTGCGAATAGGATGTGAATACTTGGGTGGCCCTGCGAATAGATAGGGCGCTCCCCAAACAAGCTACAAAGACTTATACATTTATAATATAAAATATTATAAATATTATCAATATAAGCATTTTTAATATAAAAAATAGGTGAATTTATAAGATAAAAATGATCAATTGGTGATCTTTTTTCTAAAGACCAAAAATTAGTCAATTGGAAAAAATTCATAAATAAAAAATACCTTGGTCTTGGTTAGGCAAAGAAAGGTGAGCATGCGGAAGTTCTTGGGTTTGTTTGTACAAGGTCTTGTGGCAATTATGGGCATGAGGCTGATTTGCCTTGGTTACTTTGTATAGTTATAATTGGGTTGCAAGCAAGGTTGCATCGTCTCCATTGCATTGCATTGTATTATGTCATATGCAACAAATTTTTATATGGAATAAAAGGGTGTTAGGGATTGACTTTGTGTCACCTAACCTCATATGTTGTGTGTAACGTGTGTATATGTTCTATGTGTTGAATGTTAATGTTCTTTGCATACTCGTAATATGGCTAAGTGTAGTATTGTTGTGAAACGTTTGAGGCCACGGTTGGATGTGTGCCTAGTATACTTGTTGGATAACTTAGTTGAAGAGGACTTGGTGTATCTAACTTGTTGTAACTCAAGAAGAAGTTATGGGCAAACCTTGAGTGAAGAGACGTAGTCTAGTTGTAGTAGGCAAGGTGTGGTCAAATCATCGCAATTGAGGTAAGGCAGTGTCGCATGACCGCAGGTGCCAGAGTGACTTGGGCATACCAAGTCGTCATGAAAAATTATAGGCAAACTCAGGTCCCTGACAACGAGGCTCTCAGGATTAGTTGGATTTTTTGTCCAAAGTTACAATGGTTTACATGGAAAACATTAACTACTAAAAAACCATGTAGTTTTGGGATATGTTTTTGTTAAAATGGATTTAGGGATATTTTCCAAAGATTCCACTAAAAATTATATAATGGCTAATGTTTATCAATCTACATTCTTTCAATTTTGAAAGTAATTGTCTCATATTATTTTTCACCATGACAATTTAGAAGTTTCATTCAAAATCCAATAAAAAATCATTGTCTCATATTATTTTCCACCATAACAATTTAGAAGTTTGATTCGAAGTCCAATCAATAAAGACTAAAGACTTCAATGATATTAACTTTTTCCAAAGATTCTACTAAAAATTACATAATGGTTAATGTTTATCAATTCATACCACTTTCATATCACTTAAAAGTCGTTGTCTCATAACAAACAATGTAGAGTTTTGAGTCCAATGGATGAAGACTCCAAGGGACATCCAAGGATATTGGCTTTCTCCATTGTATATGGGAACAATGAAGAAAGCTAAAATAAAAGATGTAAAGGCATTTAACAAGAAAATGTGCATGTGATGATAAATGATTAAGGATTTTGATAGATTAAGAGTAGCAAAGAAAGTTAAGAGAATGGATGATAGTGAACGGTATGGAAAGAGATTTCATAAGAAAATCGATAATATGGAGGGTAAAAATAAGAAAATGGATGATATGATATGGATAAGAATATGGATAATATGAAGAGTAAAAATACGAAAATGGATGATATGATATGATATGGATAGTAAAAATGTGGTGACTAGGAATTAAGGATTTTGAATGATAAAAAGAGATTTTGATTTTTTTAATGAGTCAATGGTTAAAGTGTTTTTTTTGTTGTGCATTTTAGAGAAGATTTTAGTTAATATATAAATGTAATTAAGTTGAAAAAATAAGATATAAAGATTATTAATATTTTTTTTTGGTATTTTATTAGTTTAGATAAATAGCTACAAGTAAGACAAAGTTTATAATTGGAGGAAATTTGTTGAATTGTATAATGTGGACATATTATAATAAGGGTTTAATGTAGTTTAATGTGAATTATGCATGTGTAGATAGTTTTGAAACATTCAACTTTTGGAATGGACACTCCACACATCATCAGGGACAAAAGAAGTTGAATGAGTTAGAAAAGAGTGTCCTCAAGAGTAGATTTAAAGGTTAAAAGTTACGAGGTAATCATTAAAAATGGGAGCTGATGTGAATAAAATAATTAATATAACTAAATGACAGCTAGATAATTAATGAATTATTTTTACCGTGGAAATGTTATATACTAGTCAAAGATTAGCTTTAAAAAAGGGAGGAAAAAAAAGGAATAGTAAATGATTAAATAGATACTTGGGAAACTTTATTAAGGAAGATAAATAGATGAGAGATAAGACAATATTAAAACAATAAAACACCCAAAATTGCTCTAATTTTCAATAGTTACCTCTTGATTTTCAACATTTAAATCTACTTTTGAGCACACTCTTTTCTAACTTATTCAACTTATTTTGTCCTTGATGATGGGTGAAGTGTCCACTTGAAAAGTTGGACGTTTCAAAACTATCCATATTTTTTATTTCCAGAAATTTCTATAGCAAGAAACCCTATGTTATTTTAAGACCACTTTGACCAATGCATAAAAGTAAACAAAGTTGAGAAGAAATGATATATAAGGGTTATTAACATTTTTTGTTGTAGTGTCTAGTTAGCAATGTATTAACATGACAAAATGGTGACTATTATAAACAATCAACTTTGTAGAAGTTTAAGAATATATTACCAATAGAAGTGTAGATGAAATTAAGTGTTTGCTAGATTCAAATCAATGTCACAAATGATCAACTAAACAAATGTGTGACAATGTACTTGAGCAATTAAATGTAAGATCAACATATTGAATGAATAACAATAAATGGGTATAGAAATCGATAACAATGAACAATCTGACTAAACAGAAAAGCCATACCCAAGATCATCTGATTGTACATCATTCATCAATACAAAAAATGAGTTACAATGAATGATAAGAATTAAAGTGATATGGATTTTTTTTGTAACTCAAGTCATAAGAACCATTGTACTAAGCTCGATCTCACAAAGAGTACAATGACAAGTTTTATCAAAACTGATCCAACTTATGGAACCATTTACAAATGCAATGATCCATATGTATACATGTTTGAATGATCAAATGTGTTAAATGAGGCATACATAATGATTAGCCTTGGGCATGGCAGATGAAGGTAATTGATCCCTCCAATCTTAGAATTAGATTGACTAGGATGTGCACTTGGTCCAAACTGATAATTCGTACAGAACCCAGATAGACCTAGTCAACTTTAATCACCTAGATAGGTAAGCATGTCAATCCTGTGAGTTGATGTCCACCTAGTTGTTAGTGCAGTGGTATGGTAACACAATCATTGATATGGAATCCAAGTCACCGTTTGGATTGAGCATTGGTAGTGGATCATTGGTTCATTGGATACCAAGTTGTGGTTGTCATTTGTAGTGGAGCAGACATAAAGAGAACTATACATAGGTCACACAAAAGTATGTTATGACGAGCAATTGACTATGGTCACATTGTTTAGGTGCACTACAATGTTAGAAAGACTTTATGCATACCAAAATTATT
>SNQJ01S0203301.1:0-16681 GCA_010110895.2 Picea sitchensis
AGTATCGACAAATGCATGCAACTCTTTCAGGCAAGCTTCAAAATCAAATATTGTTTTGTTTTCTTCCCTCTCACATGTAGTATGTTGCAGGTGTTGAAAAAGATTTTCAAGTCAGTGCTTTGAATTCTCTTCTATGCCACGAACATCCTGTACATAATGACAAGGGCTAAACAACCTTACAAAGTTGAAAAAGGAAAGATCGTGGAATCTTCCATTCAAACTCTCTACAAGAGCTTGAACATATTCTTTTGCAAGTTCTTTGCAACTCTCTAGTGAACCATCAATACAAGATTTCCATGGTTGCTTTTGTATATCAACAGAATCACCATATGCATGTGGAATTGCTACAAATCACAATACATGCTTATGAATAAGTCCCTCTTTATCAATAATCTCTAGCCAAATTTAGAGACATCTAAAAATTCAAATAAGTAACATGTGCTATATGAAAATGTGTCACTTCTTAAAAACCGCCTTTTTAAAGTGTTTATAGTAACATCTATGGTTTCCCCTAAAGAGGTAACATCAACATAATCTTCCTAAAATTTCTTATTCAACTTGTTTAGTTCACCCATTACATCTGCAAGCATATGCAAACAAAATTGAACTAAAAATATCATTGACTTATCATACCATGAGTCATTCCTTTCATTTTATCACAAATTCAATATGGGAGGCATCAATACAACAAGTCTTTCAATAACTTGTCTTCTCAAGAGCCATCTATCTCCTTGGATTTGAAGAGTTTCAAGTTGCATAAGCTCCTATAGAGCAATAAGTTGATTATTTCGTTTAGTAGAATTTTGCACCCAAAAATATATCTTATTTGTCAATTTCTCAAGAAATGATAATTCATGTATTCTTTTGGAAGCATCTGATGCAGCTAAAGCTTCATGATGAGCAATACAATGAATACCTAGAATATTACATACATCTTTTTTTCAAAAAAGTAACAAAGCCAATTTCATTTCCAACCATTGATGAAGCCTCATCAGTGGGAACTTATATCAATCTTTTATTTGAAAGGCCCCTTGCTTCCTTTAAATCTTTAATTGTGTCATATGTTATTTTCCCTCTTCCATCACAAACATTTATGAGCTTTAAAAACTGTGAAATTGGAGGCCCCAACCCTTGTGAGCCTAGAAATGTGGCATAAACCACAAGGTGTTTCTCTAAACTACAATATGTACTTTCATCTAGCATCAATGAAAAAAAAAAGGGACTATCCAACATTCTTGCAGTTTGTACCTCTTCAAGATACTCCAATATAGCAAAAAGGAATTTGTAACGATGTGATTTGTATATGATGTGTAATCTTTATTCTTTGGCATGTTTGGTGTCTGTAAGGACATTGCAAATGAGCAAAGAGAATCATATTTTGAGAGGTAAATTTTCTTGCACAACCCAGTGAACTAATTTCATAGTTGTAATGGCAATCTGCTTGTTCTTGTCATCAATGTATGCTTTGTGTTCTATAATAGGTTTTGTTTTTTTTTTGGTTCCATATATCCATTTTGCTCGTGGAAGTTTATGGATGTTTGAATTTGCATGAACAACTAATGAATCATGTTGCATAGTAGAACAACCAATGTTGATCCCACATCCAACCGTCTTATGTGTTCCACAGTATATGCATTTCATAACAGTTTTTTTCCTCTTGTTTGATCTCTCAACCACATATACTTAGTTTTCCATTCCTCACAAAGCTCTCGTTTTGATTTGAATTTTCTTTTCCTTTCCTTTAAGTGTTAGGTTCTTCACCTTGAAATTCTTCAACACATTCTTCATTATACTCCAATATATCTAAATCTTTATTCAAATTAAAATTACGCTCCTCTTTATTGGGATATGAACTTGTGTATGTAGACCATCCAAAAAACTTTTTAATAAAAGATTGACTCTTTTTTATATATAATACCTATATAATAAAAATTTGAAAGTAATCGTACAAGATACACATGCCCATAAATTTTATAATTTCTACTTAAAACATGAAGCAAGCTTTTAAAGAGAATGAATTCATTTGCACATCATTCCTAATACATATAGAAATTAATTCATTTTATAGATAAATATATAAATACAATTCACAATATATAAAATTTAATTTATTTTATGCACAAATATATAATTACACTAGCATGTCTCATCAATTAATCATGTAATAATTTCCCTTCTAAAAATCATGTAATAGTTAAAAATCAATATGAAACCACTGATACTAAATTTTATAAAAATGCACATTAAGTTCAAAATCAATATGAAACCACTAATACTAAATTTTATAAAAATGCACATCATCCTAAAAGGTAATTAATCACTTTTATTAAATAATAAACAATTTAAATTGGATGTTGTAAAAACTATATAATAATAATTAAGAAAAGTTAATCTTATGATTTTATAAGTTTATTTTTTAAAATAGAAAATAAAAAATTAAATTGATTCATTTAATATGTTTTAAAAAAATTATATTCAAATCTAAAGTAAAAATATTTGATTTATTATCATTTAAAAAAAATATTTTCATATAACTTTTATTTTACATTATTTATTAATTGGTGATTCATGAATGGATTCTCTAAATTGATAAGTATTTTGGGAAGCTAGTTTCAACTAATACATACCCAGTACGTGTAAGGTATGAGTATAAGGATATCGATCACGATCATAATAATATGGACCTGAAACTGAAGATGGAACTGGAATCATGGGCTCTGCCCTAGCTGTCTATGCCCCCTTAACGCCCATAAGTAGCTAATGGTTGGCTTTATGGCTTTGCCTCTATATACGGCATGAGGAAAGATGCTTGCTCAGATGCCTCTACTATTGGATCTATTGCAGAATCTACTGGATCCACGACCCCTTACAATCGCAGAGCAAACTTGTGTGGGCAAACTTGTGTTGACAACCCCGTGATCGTCTCTCTTTGCTGCCTCAAATGGCAGGGAAAACTTGTGTGGACAAATCAGTGATCATTATCTATTAATTTAAGAAAAAGAAAATTGTGAGTGTAGGAATCTATATTATTGAAAATAATATGATCAAAAGGTGGGTATCCTGGTCTACCTAGAAGAAAACCAGACCAGGGGTCCCTAGTTGCGCCAGTTGAAAGTAGCGAGGGATGGTTCTGGTCTGCCACCAGGGAAACCAGACCAGACTTTCCATGTTCAGTTGGGGAAAAAATATACATGAAAGAAGATACTAAAACCATCCTCCTAAACCAGATTGTGAAATATATCTGAGTTAACCTGATAAAGCATGGCAATATTGTCTATAGACTACCAAATCATTGATCTGGAACTATGAACTGTTTCTGCACCTGGGGGTGCTCCTTCTCGCCATCCTCCTAGCTCTTGTTATCTTCCTTTTGTGAGGTCGTGTGAGTCTTCCTAATTTGAGGTGGCACTTCATGTCCATCAGCAGGCATGACGTCGATGTGATGGACATAGCGTAGGTAGAGGTGGAACTGGGCTGCCAACCACTCCATCTTGCATTTCTGGTCCTTCTTTACCTCTACTAACAGTTTGGTAATAGTTTCCAGACTATTGATACGGCGCAGGATCTCATCCAGCATTTTCTTGTTTTCCTTCTTGTCCTCCTTCCTGGCTTCTTCCTTTTTTGAAATCACTTTTTCGATCATAATCTTAGTTAGCCATGCCATCTCCATTGGTTTGTGGAAGAGGTTTTCCCTAGGTTGTGTGGCCCCGGATCAGTTACCCAGTCTACTTCTTGTATTAATGCATCCCGCGCTTTACCTTTGCACTTGTTCTTTAATTCTTTTTCCCACCGAGTGATCGTTGTTTTCCCCTTTGGCACACCCCGAGTTTGGAAGGTGCCCTTCGCGTCTTTCGCGGCATGTGTCATTCTTGCTAGCCATCGTGGATTGTTCGGGACTTCCTTCCCAGGGGAGTTCATTTTCCTATGTGTTTATTTTAGACGCGTCATCCCACTTTGTCTATCGTAGCTCCTGTGCTGGTTACTCTGCCTGTGCCTCACTTCCCAGGTATACTTCATTTCCCTCTCGTTGACTCTATGATAATCCATGTTGTTGTGCTCTTTTTGATTGCGTCTATTTCTATTGTCCCTGTTCTTATTGACCTTTCCTCGCTGCAAGCCCATCCTTTCAATCTTGGTTTGCTTGCGGTGATGTGCACTTCCATCAATTTTCCTGTTAAGGCTTGTATGGTCATGATGGGTCGTCCTTTGTCCCTGTGCGATTACTTCCCTTGATCACTTGTGATCCGATTGAGATGCTCTCCGTCCATGTACTTGGCTTGGTGGATTGGTCCTAGTTATCAACTGCCCCACATGCTTTACCTCTTTCGTTGCATGCGACTTGTCGCCTGGCCTTTCACTCGTGCTTTCCCCGTGCCTCTTACTAGCATAATGGCCTTAATTCCAGTCATCCATCTGTTGCTTATTATGCTCTTGCATAATAATTAGTGGCAGATTTTTAGGCAATCATATCCTACCTGGGGCCTGCATCCCTTCCGCGAGGCCTTGCAATGTCCTCCTCGATTTGACCTTCCATGCTTAAACTTCCTTCCCAATCTTTGGTCGCAAGGTGGTTGTAGTCTATTCTGAGTTGCCCATCTAGAATGTTGATCCAGGTATCGTCTAGTTCTGGGCCTTCCTTGTCGACCCCCTCATTGGCAAGCATGTCTACTAGTGCATTAGCTGACTTGCGCACCTAGCGCAACTCCACTATATTCAAAGTTCTCAGATGCTCCTGGATTTTCTGAAGGGAGTGTGCAAAGTGCCAGTGACGCTGAACCTTTCCCACTATGGTGCTATTTTGGAGTCTTTTCGTCGTGTTGATAACCAGGGTGGAGTCACCTTCCATGATGGTGTTTGTCATCCTTTCGCAGGTTAGGATTTCAAGGCCAAGTTCCAGGGCTCCAAATTCTATCGTGTTGTTGGTTGAGTTTCCCATGCTCCCAGCATACAGTCAGATGATGTTGCTGCCACTATCTCTAATCACTCCACATGCCCCTGCCACTCCTGGATTTCCTTTTTCCGCCCCGTCAAAGTTCAATTTGAGGAACCCTGACGAAGGGGGAGTCCAGTGGCGGGCTCCTATCTGGAGTTGTGGGTTAAGCCCTACAGGTAGGTTGTTGCGCCAATCTTTCAGTTGAAAAAAGTCTGGGATGTGGGAGTCTTGGTCAGTGAGTTGCGCCTTCTTCGTCTTGCAGTTACGGCTCTGCACCATTTCTCTTATTTGAGAGACTATTGTCTCATTTATCCTTTCTGTCGGTATGCTTTCATTCCTGAAGATGCGTCGGTTCCATTCTTTCCAGATTGCCCAAATGATCATCCTCGGCGTTAGATTCCAACAGAGGTTCACCATTTCATTTTCATTGTAACCCTCATTCCAGTTGTTGATGGTTGCGTTGATGTTCCCCTGGATCCTATTAGATTGGCAGAAGATGTCTGCCGCCCAATCCCAAATCTCAGTTGTGTAACTGCAATCGTCCAAGAGGTGGTTAGTTGTTTCCTCCTTGTCTAGACAAAGATGGTAGCGAGAGGGACCTATGAAACCCCTTTTCATGAGGTTCTCCCAAGTTAGAATTCGGTTATGTAGAACTAGCCATTTGAACATTTTGATTTTTGGCCATTGGGGGATTTTCCAAATTTTTTCCCACTGTTTTTTCCAAATTTTAAATTGAATCCACCCCCATTTTTCCTGCCCCACCTTAATTGGTCCTCTTCTTTCGAGACCCCAATTTTCCTTTCTCCCAATTCCTCCTCCACCTCTTTCATTATTGTTTCGATCCGGGCTCTATTTTGTGGGTTAAGTTTGTCCCAGGTCCTCCATCTGGCACTGCCATCCCTTTGCTTCCAGTAATGATGGATTTTTGTTTTACCTTGCCCAATCATTTCATGTTGAAGCTCCTCCCTGTTTAGATTTTCCATTATGGGTTCATGTTGCCATGCATTCTCCCAAAACCTTGTTGTTCTTCCATTTCTTACTTCCCAGAAGTTGTGTTTATGGATCCAATTCTTATTTCACCAGGCTAGATTCTGGATGGTTGATCCCTCCCTTGTACCCATGAACCGAATTCGCTCCTGGTCGCTTATGTTAGGGGCATACTTGGCCTTCCATAGGTTTTCCCATGGTACCGATTTGTCTTTTACCCATCTCCACCAAAGCTTTGCCCCGTAGGCTTCGTTGGTTACCTGTGGGTCCTGTAACCCCAGGACGCATGTGCTTTTTGGTCTGCATACTTTATCCCAGGCCACCAAGGCCCATTTCTTTTTATGTTTTGCGTCACGCCATAGGAAGTCTCATTGGATGGTTCTTATTTTTTGTAGAATTCCTTTGGGGGCTGGGAACACTTACATCATATACGCCGAAATTGATTGGAGAACCGTTTTGGTGAGGATAAGCCTTCCGGCCAGGTTTAGGGCTCTATAATTCCAAATTTTTACCCTCTCCTGCAATTTGTTGATAACTCCTTCCCAAGTAGCCTTTGTGCAGGCTCTGTCCGTCAGGGAGATTCCCAAGTATTTCGTCGAGAGCATTTTACGTTGAAACCCCAAAATGTTGGCCAAGTTTCGTTGAATTGTCAGATTAGTGTTGAAGAAATATATCATGGATTTGGAGTGGTTGATTTCCACCCCCAAGGCTTCCCCGAAGTCTTTTAAGATTCTTTTAAAAGCCTTTGCTTCCTTTACCGTGGGTGTGCCATGGAGTAGGGTATCATCAACGAATTGTTGGTGTGTGGAGGTTGGGCAGTTTTCAAAAGGTTTGATGCCTTTTATTTCACTAGCTGCAGTTGCACTTTTAATGCTTCTGCTTAGCCCTTCCATCATTAGAATGAACAGGAAGGGGAACAGCGGGTCCCCTTGTTTTATGCCTCTGGATGGACAGAAAGGTTTGGCTGGGGCCCCATTGATTAGTAGCAAGTAGCTAGTTGTTGAGACTAGAGTGACTATCTAGTTGATCCAGTGCTGGTCGAACCCAAAAGCTTCCAACGTCTTGGCCATGTAGTGCCAGCTTATTTTTGTCGTAAGCCATCTCCAGATCAAGTTGGATTATCATCCCCCCTCTCCTTTGGCTTTTCAACGTGTGAATGATCTCATGGGATTGGATGATATTGTCCAGGATTTGTCTTCCTTCCACAAAACCCGCCTGTTCCTGTGAAATCAGTGTGGGAAGGAGTGGCTTCAGTTTATTGGCTATGACTTTGGAGATTATCTTGTAAACTACATTGCATAAAGTTATAGGCATGTAGCGGTCTGGGGTCCTAGCTTCATTTTCTTTCGGTATTAGAGTGATCATTGTGGCATTTAAGGCTTTCAGGATGGATGTTGATCGCCTGGAGTCCTCCACCACCCCGTAAATATCATGCTTAACCACTTCCCAATAGGCTTCGAAGAATTCCACTGTGAAGCCATCCGAGCCTGGGGCCTTTCCGTTGGGCATCTCCTGGACCACTTGGTCAATTTCTTCCTTTGCGATGAGTTTGCTTAGACCAACATTTTGCTCCTTTGTGACTAGCTTGGGGATGTGCTAAATTATTCTTTGTATGGCCTCAGATCTGTCTTGGTTGAGTTCCTAGGCTATCCCCTGGAAGTGGTTGACCAGTGTGTTCTCAATCTCTTGGAGGGATTCTCTTTCGATCCCGTCATGATCCCTAATCTTCAAGATTTTGTTATGGGATCTTCTTTCAATAATTGTTCTATGAAAAAACTTGGTATTCCTCTCCCCTTCCTTTAGCCACCTTATTATGGACTTTCGGTGCCACAGGGTTTCTTCCTCCTGGCATCTTGCCTCCCATTCCTGGGTCATTTGGATCTCTTCTTTTTTCTGATCCTTTGTGTATCACTCTGCGATGCAGTGTTCCTGTAGATTCCTCATTCTGTCCTCGAGACTCTTTTTCCCTTGGTTTATATTTCCAAAGACTTCCCTATTCCACTCCTTGAGTTTTTGTTTGATGTACTTGAGTTTTTTGTAAAGTTTGAACATCCTTGTTCCTTGCTCCGGTAGTTCCTCCCGCCACCATTGGCTGATGTTCTCCTTGAAGGTGGGATGGTTGATCTAGAATTTCTCAAATCTAAATGGTCTATTCTTCGATGTGGTTTGAAAATTAGCTTCCAGTTGAACTGGCTAGTGATCTGATCCCCCCCATGGGAGGATGTTGCGGTCCAAAGTTAGTCCCAACAACATGATTGATTTTGACACCAAGAATCTATCTAGCCTTGTAGCTCCTTGGTGGTGACCTAGTCTTTTGTTCTTCCAAGTGAACTGACCATCACTGGTCCTAATGTCCATGAGCTTCATTGTGTCAATGAATGCTAAGAATTCTTTCACATCTTTGTCCAGTCTCCTAGTGCCCCCTTTTTTCTCAACGAGTGTAGTGATGATGTTGAAATCCCCTACCAAGATCCAATGGGGGTTGCGGTTGCGATCCTTTAGATTCTCTAGGTCGAGGAGCAATATTTTTTTTTCCTCCATCACCTGGGGGCCATACACATTAGTGCATAGAATTTCCTCCGTGTTCCCTATTATTTGCATGTTAGCAAAAAGTGTGTCTCGTGGCTTCTGTTGCAAGTAGGTTCACCGATTGTGGGTTCCACAAGGTGAAGATACCTCCCGTCGTTTGTTGGCTTTCGACAGCCAACATCTTGTACTTGCGTCAATGGCTTTTACGGATTGTTTCCATTCTGTCTAAAGTGCATTTTGTCTCTTGAATGAAACATAGGTCAGGTTGTTCCTTACTCGGTCTATTTTTAAGGATTCGTTGTTTTCTTGGGTTGTTTAGGGCTCTTATGTTCCATGTTATAATCTTCATTTAAACATGTGGGGGGGAGTTAGGGAAGAGATTTTTAATCTTGCCTGAGTTTATCAGCAGGGCTCCTAGTTCTTGTAGGGATACGCTATTTGATTTTATGCCTTTCTTCCTCCTTGCCTACTTGGGTGAGTGTTGTGGTTGTCCATCGCCTATTTTGATTCCCAAGTGTCCTATCTCGCCATGCATGTGCTTGATCCCTCTGGATTAAGCTTCCTCCCTTAGGAGGGAGAGATATTGAATGTGATCTAGTTGCTCCGCTG
This sequence comes from Picea sitchensis, assembly GCA_010110895.2. Lineage (NCBI taxonomy): Eukaryota > Viridiplantae > Streptophyta > Pinopsida > Pinales > Pinaceae > Picea > Picea sitchensis. The sequence continues at coordinate 9,059 of SNQJ01S0203301.1, forward strand.
GCACATTGTCTACTCCCTGTCTTTTCCATTGCTCCAGTGTATTCGGTAGATCTATTCCTTCCCTTTCCACAATGTCTTTGAGATCTGGGTCCTCTATTCCTACCTCACTTGGAGTCATCTCCGAATCTCCATCTGCTTCCTGCATTGGGGTGTTGGTATCTTCGTTTCCTCCTTCCCTGGGACTTGCGCTACCTCCCTATTCTCCTTTGTTGCTTGGAGTTTATGTGTTCTCCTGAGTTGCGTGTTCATTCTCTTCCTTATCTTTCGTCTTTTCCTTCCCTCCTCCTCCTTGGTTGGGCCTGCCCCTTCCTTTTGTTCTAAGCCTAGCTTTTGGGTTGCTTCTTGTTGGGGCCTTGCCTTGACTCTTGTTTCCTCTGCTTTTGTGATTTGGCGTCACAAAACCGTCCTCATCCTGTTGTAACTTGGTGTTTTTCGCTTCTTGTTTTTTGGTAAGAGGGCATTCTCTTAATAAGTGTCCATATTCGTGGCATCTTCTGCATTGAAATGAGATCTACTCGTAGTCTATGCTTTGTATCCATTCCTCATCCCTAAACTCTAATTTATGGCTTCCAGGAGCGCCCCCGAAACATCCATCTCTATGCAGATCCTTGTGTAGGATGTATATCTGCCTTTTAGAGTAGCTTCCGATGTTTTGACATATTTGTCGAACTTGTTCCCTATGGCTTCGAAGGTGGATGGCAGCCAGTAGTCTAGCGGTAAGGAGTAAATCCTTAGCCAACAGGCACATTTTTAAAGGTTTCTTTCTCTGGGGAGAAGTTTTCCTTCAATGGACGAATGTACAGCCCCGTTGAGACATGGAAATATGGCCCCCCTCAATGAATTTATCCCTGTCCTCCAGGGTCATAAAAACCGCTGTGAAGAATCCTTTCGAGCCCAGGTGGAGTTTCACTTCTTCATTTGGCTTCCAATGGTATTTTATCCAGTTGTGCAATGTTTTTTCTGTAGGCCACATGCCCATGAACTTGCAGATCAGTGCATGTGTCTTCATCTGATCCCGGAAGAGTTGTGTTTGGGGGTCTTCCAGTATAACCTTGAGTATCAGTGTTGTTTTAGGTTTACACGGGTTGCGCCCATCTACCCCACTGGGGTTCGTCATTGCTTGCGCATCGTACTGGGCTTCTCTGGCTCATTCCCCCACGCGGTCACTTTTTTCTTGGTTGCCCTCTTGATTCTTTTCCAATCCTGATCCCGAGGTACCTGTCAGAGGTTCTTTGAAACTGTTGCCTTGTGGGCATTTCCCTCTATCCACCACTACCTACTTGTATGAGGGGGTTGCATTCCCTCCCCCTTTGATGACCATTTTGACCGCTGCTAAGACTGCAATTATTAAACCCTAACCTGAAAATTTCTTCAGAACCACTGTGTTTCAACCAGAATCGAAAACAAAAAATTTAATTTAATAAACTTATTAATATAAATACACAACATACATTTTTAGTACTAATAAAAAAATTATAAAAAATAATCTACTTTCTTATCTTAGATTTTCACAAGAAAAAGTAAAGCCCTTACGCATTGAAAATAAAAAGAGTAGGGAATATACGTTCTTAAGCAAGGTTGAAACTCATCACAAAATGGACCATTTTGTCTTGTAGTATTTGAGAAAAGGAGAGAGGTGAGTGGTCACTCCTTATTAAAGTATTAAGCTTGTTTCATATTGCTTTAATTATTGAATAGTATTTTATAAAATAAATAATTTTAATACGAGTAAAAAAAAAATTAATTTTTAGTAGTGTATTTTATAATTTAACAAGCAGTAAAAATGGTGAAGTAAACCACATGCATACTAAATATTGAATATGTGAAAGGTACATTGATACAAGGATGTTGAGAGTATACCTCAATTTGTATTTTCATGTTTAGTTGAAATGGTGAAGTAAACCGTGAATATGTGAAAGGTACATTGATATAAGGATGTGAAAAATGTTGAGAGTATACCTCAATTTGATTTTCATGTTTAGTAGGAAACAATTATCTATCTGTTTTGCCAAGTGTAAAGAAAAAAATAAGCATTGTTAAGATAAAAACAAATTCTCACGAGCTCTATAGTGAAACTGGGCGTTAGTCAATTCCTAAAACACCATGGGAAGAGTGTGTCACCTTTGTAACACTAAGAAGGTTGAAAATGAAAAGCACTTTCTCTTAGATTGTCCAGCCTATACCCATATTAGATCTCATTTTCAAAATATTGATCACTACCAACCCTCCTAACCTCTTAACTCAGCAAAAGTATGGTGATCTTGGAAAGCTTCTCTTAATGTTTTTCGAGCACAGAAACAAAATTCTAAAGAATTACAAGTAATCACTTACCCTCTTAAAGTTCAATAGACCAATTAAATCTTAGTAGAAACAAAATTCTAAAGAATTACAAGTAATCACTTACCCTCTTAAAGTTCAATAAACCAATTAGATCTTAGTAGACATTAATCATCATCATCATCATTATATTCCTTTTTTAATTATAATAAATTAAAAAAATCAACAAAATATTTAATTTTGATTTTAATTTTTTTTTAAATGTATTTAAATTTTATAATTATTTATAAATTTCATTTTAATGTTATTTTTATATAAATATATTTTATCGTTATTTATTTTCTTAATTGAAAAATTAATTCATTTGAAATTACTCCTTGATAAAAATTATATACCATCCGGACTTATGTTGAATCGGGGCATGAAAAGGGAGGTTTCATTGTTAGTATGGGGCCAAATCAAAGTATGAAAGAATAATTCTGAGCTTTTCTATTTGTTTACTACGTAAGTTTTACAGAGGTAATATAATAGGCAGAAACCATAAAAAGGAAAATTTATTTTCTAATTATGTATTTCTCAGATATATTTATTTTTAAAATAATTATTGCTTGAGCTTTTACAGAGGTAATATAAAATATGCAGAAACTATAAAAAGGAACTTTTACAGAGGTAATATAAAATATGCAGAAATCATAAAAGGAAAATCTATTTTGTAATTATCTATTTTTCAGATATATTTATTTTTAAAACAATTACTACATGAGCTTTTACAGAGGTAATATAAAAGGGAGAAATTATAAAAGGAAAATCTATTTTGTAATTATCTATTTCTTAGATATATTTATTTTTAAAACATGTGCATGAATTAATTGTAATATGTAATTATCTATTTCTTAGATATATTTATTTTTAAAACAATTACTGCGTGAATTTTTACAGAGGTGAGCTTTTACAGAGGTAATGTAATAGGCAGAAACCATAAAAAGGAAAATCTATTTTGTATTTATTTTTAAAACAGGTGCATGAATTAATTGTAATCTGTAATTATCTAATTCTTAGATATATTTATTTTTAAAACAATTACTACGTGAGCTTTTACAGAGGTAATATAGTAGAGTAGGCAGAAACCATAAAAAGGAAAATCTATTTTGTATTTATTTTTAAAACAAGTGTATGAATATGAATTAATTGTAATATGTAATTATCTATTTCTTAGATATATTTATTTTCAAAACAATTACTACATGGCTTTTTTAATTGTTTTTTTAATTGTAATATGTAATTATATATTTTTTTAGATATATTTATTTTAAAACATTTACTGTGTGAGCTTTTACACAGATAATATAATATACAGAAATTATAAAAATAAAAAAATCTATTTTGTAATTATCTATTTCTTAGATATATTTGTTTTTAAAACAGGTGCATGAATTTCAAAAAAAAAAAATCTATTTTGTAATTATCTATTTCTTAGATATTTTTTAAAACAGGTGCATGAATTAATTGTAATATGAGACAAATTTTAATTGATAATATCATACAAGGCCGAAAACGCAAACACAAGCAACAAAAAGTGTCTTACCTGTTTCATGTGAAATGAGAAGTGACTCTCATCCTAATAAAAGCAATCACACACCTCAACCTAAGATGTCCCCCCAGAAAAAGTAATCACCCACTTCCACCTAGCAATGAGAATAGAAACAATCGCAACTCAAATCTTAAGCATCCTGCAATCCAACCCTCTCATGTCAAAAGCTATGCAATCAAATTGGTGAACAAGCTCGCAAAATGAAGGCATTCAATGGGAAAAATACAAATATGAACCAAGAATGGGAGACCTTGGAAGACAAAGATCTCAAAAGATACCATCTCAAGATACAACATTTCATCACCCAAGCCTTGTTCAAGAAAGCTCTAGACATAAAGCAATAGATACAATTGGAGAAAGAAAGAGTAAGCTCAAGATAAGACACTATGCAAACAACGACCAATACTATGATGGCACTAGTACACTCCAAAATCATAGTTTGCAAAGGCGTGATGCCAAGCTCGAGAATACGGGGGTTATAGCAATTGAGCTCTGCACCAACATCCTCCTAATGATTAGCCACACCCTGCATAAACTAGCTTTCCCTTTGTCTACACAGTAAGCACCAAGACCTAGCCAATTGTGAAAAGACGAGAGAACAAGACAAACTTTGAAAGAGGCAATGCAAGAGCACAAATATACTATCAAGTACCTATTATAGTTCATGAAGAAAACACCTCGAGGAAGAGGCAAAAGAAACAATCAAGGAGCACTAGTGGCAAGAAAAAGAGAAGGCCTACCCAACACCGCTCAAGCACAGAGGCAAGTGCACACCTCCTCGCAAGACATGCCAAGAAACCAAACCCAGAAAGACTTGAACCAAGGGCATAAATGTCAAGGCTCGATGTATCTCGCAGGGTTTCAAGGGGGCCAAGGACAAGACAGCCATCATTCCCAGTTTGAATAATTTACAGAAGGTACAAGGTTGCAGCACTACCACCACCAACATAAATACCTAGCCCATATCATACCAAACACGAGATTTTCAAGAAGCAAGACCATTGTACTTACTCCTTAACCCTAGATCTCTATTGGCACACAAGTAATTGATTCAATGTCACCTACATTCAATCTTATAGAGAAGGAACCCCCTACTAAAAGAAATTAAGAGTCGCTACAACTCAAGGACATTATTTCCTATTTCCTGCTACAAGCCCTCCAAGGTTCAGACAAAGCTTCAAAAGATGGACGGAGAAAGATAAGACCACACTAGTGAGAAGACTCCCATAACCCCATCTTCTTGGATGAATGGGAGGACTAGCATGTAATCTTTGAGATTCCAACTTGTTATGTTTTCATTTCAGAAGTTTTACTGGCCAACAACCAATCTTTTCTCAAGGTTGTTCCAATCTTTTTTTCAAAGTTATACCTTTTTTTATAGGATGAAAGACTGAATGACCAAGACATACTACACACTACTTTACTTTGTTTATGTGAAGTTATGCAGGCAAGAGGCCAAGATATAATACAATTTTAAATTTTGTTTATGACATTACTCAAGCCATGGGGCTTGATGGGCCACCATAGATTGTGAAGTTATGCAGGCAAGAGGGCAAGATATAATACAATTTTAAATTTTGTTTATGACATTACTCAAGCCATGGGGCTTGATGGGCCACCATAGAGAATTCAATTTGAGGTTCCTCGGATGAATTATATGCTCTACCACATAAATATTTTTGCCAATTGTTATGTATAAACGATGATCTACCACTTAAAATTCAATAAAAATGTAAAAGAGGCAAAAAAACCAACCCAAAAAAAAGCATTATAATTTATTATACCTCCAACTCGCTTGTAAGCTACGGCTTGTTTTCTATTATTGCAGCAAAAATCAAATAAAAATGTAGGGCAAAAAAAACAACCAAAAAAAAATCATTCTAATTTATTGTGCGTTACTTCCAAACATGATACCTCCAACTCGCCTGTAGGCTACGGCTTGTTTTCTCTTATTGCAGCTATAAGATAGCTTACATCATGTTGCCTCTATCCATCAACACGGAGCCTAAGAAGAGGCTTAGTTAGGCCCGTGACACTTACAGGTATGGGAACCTGGATGCTAGATCAATTGAATTAATAACCTCGCACAACTCCAACGTGTGAGGGTCACAAAACACTGATAAGACACTATTTGCCTTAAACGCCTATGATTTTGGTGGTAACCTACTTTATCATCTGTTCATTATGTTTTTTATAGTATGCTCCTTTCGGAATTAATGATGTTTTCAATGGAGCTTGATAAAACATTTTTAAATATATATCCAACACGTTTCAACAAATCCCTTCTCCAAGGGCCATTCATTGAATTTTCTAGCCCTTCTCATGTCATTAATTTTTTTCGAAAGGACAAACAGAGTCCTTTCGAAAAAACAAACATCCCAAAATGTATATGCCCCCTATCAAACTAAGATCGTTATAAGTATGCATCCTGATGTTTCATCTTTCCAAGAGGAGAGTAAGAATGAAGCTGAGATCATCGTTCACGTAAGGTGATGACCTCCAGCATAAAAGCCAAGATCGTTATGTAGAATCTAGATATGCATTATAAAGATTCATATTATAAGAGGGAACAAGCATAATCAAGTTTTAAATCACCCTTCAAAATGTGGAAACCAGTACAAGATTATCTAATTGCAGCTCTTAAAATTGGACTCTTCATATCCGTAGTTATGATATTTTAGACGACCTCCAATAGATTTGAGAAAATTAAGCGCATCCGACTTTCTGGATAAGATTTATTTCTTGAACTGGCAAAGCAGGCGAGGCCATACCTACCAGACAGACATAACCCTAAAAAGTAGAACTTCCTTGCCTATAATTTAATTGATAGAGTTAGGGTAGACTCAGAAAAGCAGACAGAAAATTCCCAGCAATAATAAAACGATTACTTATATATTATCAGAACAAGCGAACCCAAATGGTTCTCATGTCTCTGTTTTAATACAAGTTCTTCAAAGTCTGAATATGTTCTTGGCTATCGCCCTATCTTTAGAAAATCAACTAACTAATTAAAAAAAAACGTTCCATGAAAGATGTAGATACATAGAGCATGAGGAGAGGTCGACAAACAGCAGCACGGAAACTCCAAAGTGGAGTAATTGATTGAACGCAAGAAACAGAAACATCTGGGAACCGATATTTGGATGAAGGGGCAAACCCTCTTCCAAGACCAACAAATGATTTGTTTCTCTTGGAACCCAAAGGACCTAAACGCCCCACCCAAACAGAATGCTAGAAAAGCAACTCCAAGTTTTGAAACAAAGTTGACATCAAAATCAGATGAAAATATATGTAGGATTTTGAAGTGCATAGCAATAAGAATCAAGGGTCAATCACGAGCGGATCGATACATATAACCAACCCACCATAAGAAAAACTAATACATGCAATACTAATTAAAACAATTCACTATCGCTTCTATAAGAGATTGCGCAAATCATAGAATTCATCCAAAAAATTTCCAGCAGTTAACAACAACACTGAAGGAGATATCGGTGCATGAATGCAAAATATGAATATGAATGTAATAACATATATCTCTAATGAGAAGGATACCAGCAACACATTTAAGAGTGGAAAAGTTTCATATTATTTAGCTTCGGAAAAAGGATTGACAAACAAACATGTCAATTGAATTTGAAGTACAGTGAACAGACTCGAGACTTCCTAAGCAACAAATATGGTAAGGTATTCTAAAGGAAATAGTTCTCTCAGCTCTGATGGGAGACATCTATCAAACAGACCATTTACACAAC
>SNQJ01S0203302.1:4267-16681 GCA_010110895.2 Picea sitchensis
TTTAAAGGTTCTCCAAGAGATATGGCAAATAATACTCGTTTTGATCAAGGAAATGCTAAGAGTTTGATCTTCTTTACAGAGTCAAACGAAATCTCTATTTTGTAGAGTATTGCTGGCAATGTTTGTTATATCAAGTTGTTGAGCTGTGGACTATTTTGGAAATAGTAGCTCATTTTTTAGTGACATAATTTAGGATCTGGATACTCTTTGATTCTAGTCATTTAAAGTTGTCCTAGATAATAGGATCTGGTAGTTTCATAGCTTTTTTAAATGGATAGAAGACATACCTTATGGGGGTAAAAAAATTGGAGATCTATAGAGACTTTTTGTGGAGATTATTGTAAAGGCATGTTTGTTCAATTGACACTTAATAGCAAAGACATATGGATGGTTACACCTTCTCTTTTCTACTCTGTTCTTTCATTTTTCATGCTTGAATTTATTATTCAAATTGCAATGCTTTTGGTTCTTGAATGCTAATTTATACAGTGAATATTTTGCTGTAGAGATAATTTTTAAGTAATAATTTCAAGTTGATACCCCTGTTTCTTTATAATATATTGAAACTAAACTTTGTGAAATTGACAAATTGAAGATTTCACTTTCTTTCTTTTGAATTGGTTTACTCCATCTATGTATCTACCTATTATTTAGCCAATGGGATATGCCATGTTTTAAATCTTGATTTTCATGCCATGCTATAAGCTTGACCTAGTTTTCAACCATTATACCAAAACCAAATCATAAAAACCCTCAAAAATACTTTGCAATAAAATCAAGGATGCCCTAGCTTGCCCTTACCAGTCGAGTGCAACTTTAGGGACTAATAGGTACGAATCTTCTGGTGTCTCTCCAATGCCATGGTTTTCTATCACGAGACTAATCCAGTGCCACAGGCGTAGATGCCATAGGACATGTATATCGACTGTATATGGATTTTTGAGGGTTTTAGCCCCAATTTTGTAATATAAAACACCATATTTTTTGGAAATATAAAAAAAAAAAGATCTTCGGTTGTACTTATATCTTACAATGTGTTCATTGATTTAATGGTCTTCTTTTCTTTATTAATGTGACAAATGCCAATCCAAAACATAATTAGCGTAGGCATTGGATACAAGATTAGAACTTCTAGGAATGTGAAAATATGTAATAAAATCAAATTGTCGTTCTAAAAGACACACCCGTAGGAATCGACAGAGAAATGTCAGATCACACACATGGTAACGACTATTTAACTAACGTATGACTAACTGAGAATCCAGGTGCACCTCTATAGAGAGAATACCATGTGAGATAGCATTGCACAATAATTCTATAACAACGCTATATTCGGCCACGTTATTCATGGATGGCCCTAGGCATATGCCACCTAAAGACACCAGCAAATCCTCGGACAAGTAAATCACCCAAGCAGTAGAAGCTAAGTTCCATGTATGATGACTGGCTCTGTCTACAAATCCTATGTAGACCAAATATTCCATGGACATCTTCCAACAAAAGGGAAAACTTGATAAGCAAGCCAAAGACAAAAAAGGAGAAAAGGTGTATATACACTAAATTTACATTATTACACAAAGGGTTTCACCCAAGCCTAGGGCTCAAGCATAATAATTTTTTAAGTAGATCCCATTTCTGGGCTCAACCAATTTATTCCCTTCATAATCTTCCAACTCGTAGTCTCCTTTTTCTAGAACACGTCGCACGATATAAGGACTGTGCCACATGGGTTTAAACTTTCTTGCCCCTAGCGATTCTTTGGCTTGGTCATACAAGAGGACCAAGTCACCCTCAGCATACAACCGGGGACAGACAGACTTATTGTACTGAACCTTGACACGTTTCTTATTTACCTCGATAGTCATAAAGGCATCTCGACGCTACTCATCAAGAATTTCTAGGTGTACAAGGCATTGCTCTAAATCCGAAGTGTCAGGTAGGAGTTCAACTGCCAATTTGAGAGAAGGGATTTCACATTCAACGGGAAGTATCGACTCCACACCATGTACTAACTGAAAAGGATAAAAATCAGTGGCAGTCTTAACTAAGGTTCGATATGCCCAAAGTGCAGGATATAACATGATGTGCCAGTTGGAATTGCTCCGACTGACAGTTTTTTGCAAAATGGTCTTGAGAGACTTATTGACAGCCTCTACTTGCCCATTTTCCTGGGGGTATTAAGGAGATGAGTGATCATGTTTAAACCCCAACTTATATGCTAGTTATATCATCATTTCATTTTGAAAAATATTGCCATGATCAGTGACAATCTCACTCGGGATACCGAACCGGGCGATAATTTGGTTGAATACGAAAAAAGTTGAAGTCTTCCCATCGGATTTCATGGTAGGCATGGCTTCGACCCACTTGGTGAAGTAGTCGACAACCACGATAATGTGTTCATGCCCCCCATCCGAAGTTGGGTTGCAATCAACGAAATCTACTCACCACTTAGTGAAGGGACTGACGGTAATGACTGGGCGGAGAGGGGCTGGGTGCGAACGCATTTTTCAAGTGAACACCTAGAAAGGGTGACACTTATTAACCACTTCAATACACTCTTTAAAGATGGTGGGCCAGAAGTAACTGACTCGCAAGATTTTTTGGGCTGTCGCAAGCCTGGATAGATGACCGCCACAAGCCCATTTGTGGCAATCATTAAGTACTAACTCGACTTCTTCATGAGTTAAGCAACAACATAAGATGATATCTATTCCTCGATGATACAAAGTGTCACCGACGATTATATAATTTTTTTCTTGGTAACGAACATGTCGTTGATCATCTCACGAGAGATGTTGAGTGAAATTCAAGGTTTGAAGGTATAAAACAATATCTCCATACCAGGGGTCGGATGATGAAACAAGGAAAATGTGTTCATCGGCGAATGAATCGACATGAATTACATCTTTGTCTAACCGTGGGAAATCGGATATTAACTTTGCAAAAAATGGTGATTTCTTGGACTTGGCCGAAGAAAAGTCGAGATCAAATTATTGTAGGATGACAATCCATTTATTATATTTTCTGCCTATTCTACATCTAGTGAGGATGTATTGAAATGGATTAACATAAAAAACCATAGTAGTTTTTCAAAGCAATATCTAGTGTCGTAAACGTTGGACTGAGTGGACGACAACCAAAGATAGCTTTTCAATGTGAGTAATTATGTTCAGGACCGGATACATTTCGACTGAGATAGTAGATGATGTGCTCGTGGAGCTCATCATCCTCCTGAACTAGAACCATACCAATGGTCTCTTCAGACGCGGCGATATACAACAAATAATATCTATTGTAATCAGGATATTTCAGCAAAGGGGCCAATACCAAGGCTTTCTTTAAGGCGTCAAAAGACTATTGGGCTTGCTCATCCCAGATAAATGGGGTGTCTTTCTTCAATAGGCACATGAAACCCTTAGTGATATTGGCATAATTCACAATAAATCGATGCAAAAAGTTAGCTTTCCCTTGTAAACCTTGAAGTTGTCTAATTGTTCGCGGGGGAGGCAACTGAAGAATTTCCTCAACCTTAAGTATATCTACCATGATCCCTGTCTCAAAGACTAAGAATCCTAAGAGATGACTAGATATAACACAAAAGATGCATTTATGAGGGTTGAGTCAGATTCTATAATAGCAACATCTTTCAAAAACCAGTCGAAGGTGCGTAACATGATCCATTCTCTTGTGAGAGTGAGCAACAAGATCATTGAGGTAAGCTTCGACTATGTGTTTGAGATCATGAAAAGTGAAATTCATGGCTCATTGGAAGGTTGCTCCGATGTTTTTCAGGCCGAAAGGAATTTTCCAGTATGCAAACGTGCCCTAAGGACATATGAATGTCATCTTATGTTGGTCATTGGGTTTGATCTAGATTTGGTTATAGCCTGAAAATCCGTCCATAAAATAAAATATTTTCTCTTTCCGCACACTCATCGAGAATATAATCAATGAAAGGCATGGGGAATTTATCTTTAGGACAGGCCTTGTTCAGGTCATGAAATTTTATACACACGCAGATGGTTCCTTTCTTTTTATTCATGGGAACGGGGTTGGATACCCATTCGGTCAAGGGAACTGGGTAGATAAAGCCGACATTAAGTAGTTTCTCTACCTCTTCCTTAATAGCGGGGGCCTTCCTAGGATTAACAAATCTAATACATTGTCGAACGGGTTTAGCATCCAGGTAAGTCCTAATATCATGTTCGACAATATGGAGGTCGATCCCTGGCATCTATTCATATGACCAAGTGAATACATCTCGAAATTCTTTGAAAAGGTTGGTGTATATCAGAGTCTCTTCTAGCGAACAATCTACACCTATATTTACATTTTCAATCTTGATAGGGGTACGAGAGATATTGATCTGGACCGTGGGAGAAATACTCACCATATTCCCTTTGGCATAAATGCCATGTGTATCAAGTGGAACTACAATGTGACCGACTATCTCACTCAGGGTAGATCTAAAATCATCTTTCTCAAATTTTTCAAGACTTGGGAGAAAATAAGATCGATGATGCATATCATCCCAAGGTCTCTCAGAAACATTCATGGCTTCGAGGATGGCTTTGTCCGAAGACAAAGTCTCATCCAAGAAATCATGTGAACAAGATAACGAAGTGGCCCACATGGGCTTGAGAACTGGATCCTCCTTGACTGTCTGCAAGGGTACAGGATCGGGATCGACAGAAGAGTCAAGGATAACTTGATATGCAATATTTGTTGCCGATAGTGGCATAGCCATGCCAGCATGCGACTGACCTTCAATCGATGAATTCAGAGAAGGAAGGCTCCAAGGGTCACTAAAATAAGAAGTGTGGAAAGGGATGGACCTTTCTACTGAAGCAGGCGTATTGGACATGGCATTAATGTGGTGAATCGGTGCCGAGAAGTCAAAAGTACCCATGAGGGAAGAATACATTTTGACACCGATATTCTCAGTTGTCGGTTTAGAATTTTCGACCATAGGGATCGACGGTCGAATAGATGTGTTTGGGCTAGAGTATGCAAAGGATAACTGGTCGATTGTCATAACCTCCCCTTGATGAGGAAAACAAAGCGTGTGGAAAATGGACGATACGACGATGACCATAGCATAATTCCAATTGTGACCTAGTAATAGGTTATAATCAAGAGGTGCATCAAGTACCTCTACTTCCACTTCTACCATCTTCCCACCTAACTAGACCAGAAAGGCGGGGAGAATACCATGAGGGCGGAAGGAATGACCGTCGAATGCGGTCAACATGGTCAACTAATTTGAAAGGGTTGGAGAAACGATAGATTTCCAATAGGATAAGGACATCATGCAAGTGGCAACACATTCATCAACAACTACTCATTTGATGGTATATTTAGAACACTCCATGTGGATTTGGAAATCCACATGCTAGGGTAAGCGAGGCTTCACTTATGTGACATCGAACTTGATGATCTTCGAGACACTAGGTTCTACAGCTCCTAAGGTAGAGAGTAAGACATTCCTCTGTGATGGACATGTCTAGAGTACCTCCAAAGCAGACATTGCGTAGGGTGTTTAGCCCAGATCCTCAACGATAGAGTAGTTATTGGCGGATTTAGCATTAGGGTTATGGGTGGAAAGCTTGAATACTCCTTTCAAAATATGAGGTGGTGGCTCTTGTTTCTCGATCTGTAAATTCATCTCTGAGGGTGGAGGAGGAGCTTCTAGGCTGGTACTATCTTTTGAAGAGCCGTAATCTCAAGAGAGAGTGGCTATATCGATTTTTTGCATCGACCATATTGATACAAACATGGTCGCCATCTTGCGATGGTGGGTTTTGACTCCCACCAGACGCATTTCTGGTGTTCAAAGAACTTGAGGCTAAGTGTTGGTTGTGAGGAAAAGGATTTGTAGCACAGCAGGAGGAAGATTTAAAAGCCTTGCAGCCTCCACAAGTTTGGGGCATAAGTGTGTAAGGTGATTATCTGTACAAAGTTTACAAGGAAACTTAACCTTATGCTTTTATTTTGTTCCCTCTCCAGCATTATCGTTCTATTTTCCATTATTATTCATGTCCTTGGGTTTATTCTTCCCACCTCTATGATTATTTTGACCTTTCTGTTTATTCCCATTTGGTTGTTGGTCACCATTTGGGTTTTTCGATGACTGCACGGAATGTACATCTGCCGATTGGGTGGGTTTGGAGGATCCATATGAAGTTAGTCCTCCGACATACTTCATTGTCGATTCTGCGGACTTTACATTGGTAGACCCCATAATTCCATTGGCATGGGGCCCAGGACCTTGTCTAGAATCATGAGTCGACCACAGTGCATTAGGAAGAAGGTGGTATAACATCCCAGACTGAGCATAGATCAAATCAAATTGTTGGGCTCTAAAAATGGCCTCTTCCTCGCTGAAGACCCCGGAGGTAGCAACGTCTTTTGAAATAGGAGTGTACAAATATTTCAAAAACCATTCTAAAATAAAGGTTGGGGGTATGGGAGTCTTAACTAATCATTTTCTCCTATGCTATTCCTGGATATGATCCAAAATATGAGTACCAGAACTTTGGCGTAAAGTTGACAAAAGTTCAAGGCCAGCATCATAATGAATGGGTAGTTGAAAATGGTTAAGAAAGGCTAGCACTAACTATTGAAAAGACCCATATGTTTCCCTAGGTAGCTCAATATACCATTGTGACGCAATCCCGATAAGAGTGCATTGAAACAATCGTAATCTAATAGAATCGTGATTCAAAGAATTCGATGAGCAATAGAGGTGAAAAGTAGTGACGAGATCACCAGGGTCCTCGCCATTCTTACCTTCAAACTTTGGAATGTTTGACAAAAGCTTGGTGGGGACAAGGGGCCATGTGGGATCATGACTCACCAGGTCATTCATTAGTTAAGAAAAATCTGACAGATTAAGCGTGGCCAAAAAGGGAATATGGGGTTGCGACACCTGACCCCATCCTCTTGCAAAAGACTAGGTATTAGGAGTTATGTTCCATCCAGGATTCTGGTAAGGACTAGGACCTTGTTCAGAATTAAAATACCCTCCTCCAGGCGGATTCGTGAAATATGGATTGGGCATCATTCCAATAGGAATGTTCTGATAAGGGTTATGAACATTTCCCCCAATTAGATTAGCTCCAAACTATGGGTTGTTAAAACTGCCCCAAAATGGATTAGATCCAGGTTGGGGGGTACCCAAGACATAATACTGACCTCCTCCAGGTGGGAATCTAAAGGATTGAAGTGGATTCATTATGCCAAAATTATTTTTTGAATTTGACATCGAGGGGATAAGGATATAGGGTGGAACTTGTTCGCCAGTTTGGTTGTTCCATCCAACCGTAGAAGGATTAGACTTGGGGTTAGGGAAGGGGACACTTTCTACATTAGGATTCTCTTGGGGAACATGAGAGCCACCAAATGGAAAGGGAGTGTAAGGAGGTGTGGTGCCCCCAAGTCCAAGGCTAGTGTTATGGCCAACAACTGGGATGGCAATCGAAGACTGCGAAGTGAAACTTGGCATATAATAAGAAAATGGACTAGTAGCCATGGGGATGGTATGAACATTGTAACTCGGCAAGTGGCCAAAAACCCAAAAAGGGTTAGAGACAAGAGACAGAGCATTGACTATGGGATGAGACATAGTACCGGTGTAGGCCTCCGACACTATAACTGTAGCGGCTGCAGGTGTCGAAGGAGTGCAATTAACTATAGAGGGATTGGGAGTTGATGAAATCCCAGTGTTATGAAGACTAGACTCAGTGCTCATCCTTGTGGGATCACAAGTCTAAAAAGTGGATGTGTGTGTACCACTCTTGATAAATCTATGCCTTTTAGAAGGCAATAGCTCAAAAACTGGTGGTAACTATAACAACCGACGGGACCTGCGAGGAAACTGGTCCGACTCCACAATGACTTGTGACTCTCAACAAATAAAAAGATATCCTAAGGCCAACTATTAATCAAAGAGCATACTAAAAATTCAAACAACCAATATGCATGCAAACGGGTTAAAGTGGTTGAGTGGTCTCCCTCGCTAAAGAAGGTATGCCTCATCTAGGAGGGACCTGAGACTCCCTGCTAATGTTTGGAGGTAATAGAATCAGTTATAAGGGCCCTCGTAGGCTTAACAACCAGTCGGTCAGACCCCCCCCCCGGAGAGGTAATCCTCCATAAAGGTTGTGTGCTCTCTGACCCCTATTTGACTCAGGATATAAGCAGAATAACCCCTGCAAGTAACCTATGAGAAACCTAAGTCAAGCAACTAATAAACCATTGTATAACTAATGCACATGCGAGCAGCCGTAAGTCTGGATCACCGTATGGGCAGGGTAGCAAATCCCAAAACCTTGAAAGCACCACCTCTCACAGAGGTATGGGCACTAGCAAGATCCCCAAATATGAATAAATACACAGAAATATCTCTGATGCTAGGTGAGTATCTAGGGGTTATCCCTTCAACTAACTTCACGTGACCTCGTGATTAACTCCAGTGTGAGCGGAGCCTCCTGATATTACCAATTATACAATGGATTTCTCAACTTCCTGTCTCAGACACATAAGTTGATTTAATTGCCTTGGAGAAGTTTACCCACAAAGTCCTATTCCAAGGCACTAAATCCTAGGCTAGTTTGTGCACCCTAAAAAATAAAATCGTGACTAATCAATTTTAGTTTAAAGCGTAAATTTTGTTGGTCGTGATTACTCAAAAAGGTATGGAAATGAAACTCATGGTGTTATGACTCTGCATAAAAATAAAAATAGATATAATGCAAAGCCTAACTTTAAATTTTCAATGAATGATATGCTAAATAAAACAGTGCAATCTTCAATTTTTATTCTGCAACTCAGAAATAAAATGTAATCTTTCGCTAAATGTGCTAAGCTAATGATAAGGTTTCAAAGACAAAAAATACCAACCAATGCAAAATGCCTATTTTTTTGTATTTTCAATGTATTTAAAAAGAAAATGCATGGACTTATAAGCGACTTGATATATAACTTCTACTATGTATAAAAGAAATCACTTGAGCATAATACCAAGAAGCTAAGCAGACAACCCAACTACCAAGGACAAATAAAAAACGAAAAACAAAGAGAAAGATGCCACCCAAAAATTCAACTCCAAAAAATGTTTCCTGTCATCCTAGATAATCTCAACAGGTACCATAGAGACCTAAGAAGGTTCAGTGATCCTCAAAACCTACCCAACAGTCACTAAGCCAAGAAAACAAGCAAGGGGGAAGTGGTATACGCTCCTGTTCAAGAGAAAAGGGCGTATATACGCCTCTTGTAGTGGGACAACAAGCATATACATGTGGCTGTCAAGGCAAAAAGGGCATATATCTTTTAAAACAAGGCTAGGTAAGGTCAAAAGGCTGAAAACTCAGACCCAAAGTGAACAGACTCTGTCCAACTGTGATACAACAAGAAATACAAAGGCAAATGAGAAATTTAAGAAGGAAAAATACTTCAACCCTTAGAAGGAAGATCTATCCCCAGTATGGTCGCCAATTCTATTACAAGGGAAAAACTCTCTATGACCAAGGGTAAACCACAACAGAAAGGTATGACTACAGAAATCAACTCAATTCCAACATGTGCTATATAAACTAATGTGCAGTACGAGGGAGAAGCCTACTTCGATCCAATTGTTTGATGTCATTCCACTGTTGATCACTTTGACCCAAAGATTTACACCTGCAAGAAGTTCTCAACAAACAAGCGATGCAAGTATATAGTGATAGTATATAAAATGAGTCAGTACATCAGATAGCACAATCCATTAATAAACATTACAAACATGCCCATGGATAATAATCATATATTTGAAAGATATCGATAGGACGGGAAAGGAGTATTTCTATTAATAACTGATCAATAGAAGTATCAGCATTACAAAATTCTGTGTCGGCACGGTTCGAAACCAAGAAACCAAGTTCCTTCCAACTGGGTCTCCACCACTTCAATCCTCCACCAAAGGCAAGCTCATAGCAAAGAGATAAAGAG
Source organism: Picea sitchensis (assembly GCA_010110895.2). NCBI lineage: Eukaryota > Viridiplantae > Streptophyta > Pinopsida > Pinales > Pinaceae > Picea > Picea sitchensis. The sequence goes on from SNQJ01S0203302.1 coordinate 14,261, forward strand.
ATCCTCTTAACAATAAGGGAAGAGCTTGGGAGTTGAAAATTGTGTTCAGACTTGAGGGACAAAGGGATGCAAACTCAATATGAAGTTATTTCTCCAGAGCAACTTTTCTCTCAAAGTTGAATGCTTTCTCTGTCTTTTTCCATAGCTCGAAATTGTGCTATTATAGCCTCCAGAATGCAACTGAAGGGCTGAGTTGGAACGTTTCCAGTATATGGAAGGCCAAAGATCAGAGATCTTTTGTTGTGACATGGAAACCCGACCTCATTTTGTATTTTTTGGCACAAATCCTGATATATGCAAGTTGTAGTGGAGCATCAAGCGTATATGTATCTTGCAAAGCAGTTAGGGAGCGTATATGTGGAAAAATATATATTTTTGGCTCTGGATTTATCAAAAAGGGGTTTGATAAGTCTGCATAGGGAAATGGAAAAAGGCCCTTTGTGCAAGATAGAAATGGTGAGGAAAATGTTTCTATAACAATACCATTTCTTCCTAAGGGGGGAGGATTGATCCAAGTGGATATTGGTGGCCACCCACCTATTCCAACTGGATCCTTATGTCTGTTTTTTATTCAGAACGTCTTTCTATAATGCTTTATAATTGTGAGTTCTACACTTCTAGGGATGTCTGAAGCCTCACACATTCTCCGGGTAGATACAGGTGACCTCTCTCCTAATCCAACTGGATTATTTTGTATGTTTTCATGTCATCACATCTTGTTTTACTTACAGGTCTATTTTGGGGCCCTAAACATTGTTTTTTTGACTCGCCAAAGTCAGACTGTAAAAAGAGTCATAGTCTGATAGCGGAATGTGTAGATCTCTGAAATACCTTTCCAAAAGGATACCACACGCCTAAAATGGAGGTCGTATGCAAATGTTACAACCCTAGGAAGTTGAGGTACCAAATTACACCAACTTACCCATAGGGCCCACATGAACTTTGGTGTTTCACCTTCTAGGGTTAGGTTTTTGGATTTCTAGGGTTTTGGTATTCATGAGCCTATGGAGCCTCATTGTAATCCATTCTGCTCAGATGGATGTACGTAGTAGGCACATATCTTCTCAGAGATAGCTACCACCATTCGAGCAAGTTTTAGTTCTACAGTTTTACAGTTTCAACCTATTTCATTATTTAATAGAAGATATTGTTCACTGGATATTTGTGTTATTCTTCCTATCTCTGTGTTTATGATATTCAGTCTATTAATCAGTTCATTGCACTCCTAAATCCGAATCAGGGCATCACTATACTTTCCAAGGAATCACAATTGGTTCTCTAGAGATCATTAGCTCACATTGTATCAAAAAACTTCTTAAAAATGGGAATTCAAGAATTATTTCTTAATTTCATGCCATTCAAGCCTTTGAAACACCTTATCAACCCATCAATCCTGACATGCAATTAGTCTTGTCGAAAAACCAATCCTTCTTTGAAACACCCCAAGGAATACCACCCTCATAAGGTGTGCATGATCATTATATTCCAGTCATACCAGGTAGCCTCCCACCCATTGTATGACCTTATCACCACCCATTTTCCCAAAAAATGAAATAAAAAATATAGTTCAGGAGTTGCTAGTTGCTAGTGTAATCTTCCCTAGTACTAGTCCTTATTTATCACCATTTGTTATGGTCATCAAAAACCAAGGCACTTGGCACATGTATCCTGAATTTTGATCTCTCAACAAAATAACAGTCAAGGTTAATCTCCCCATTCCCGTCATTTACGATCTCTTATATGAGCTCATAGGTGCTCAATTATTATCCAAATTTATCTCTATTTAAGCTATCACCAAATCCATGTGAAGGAGGTAAAGATTCCCCAAACTACTTTTCACACTCATGACCATGATTATGTATTCTTGGTGATTCCATTTTATCCTTTGTGATGCACCTTCCACATTCAAAAGCATCACGAACAAAATCTTTGAACCCTTTCTCCATCATTTTGTCCTTTCCTTTTTCTTATGATATCTTGGTCTACAATAAAACTTAGCACACCAATGTCACCCATGTGGATCATCTCTTACAACTACTTGTTAATCATCGATTTTTCTCAAGAGGTTCAAATGTGCCTTTTGGTGTCTCTAAAGTTGAATATTTGGGTCATATTCTTAGTCACGATGTTGTACATGTAGACTGGAAGAAAATTGAAGCAATGAAGAAATAGTCACATCCAAAAACTCTTAAAACTTTACAAGGTTTTCTTGGTCTCACTAGTCACTGCAAAAATTTCATCAATAACTATAGTAATATTTTATCTCCCCTCACCACCTTGCTTAAAAAAATGTTTTCAATTGGAATGAAGCCACAAAGAAGGCCTTCCAAGATTTGAATAATTCTATGTGTACAACCCTAGTACTCACTCTTCCAGACTTCACTAAAAATTTTGTTTTGGAATGTGATGCCTCTGGTAAAG
>SNQJ01S0203306.1:0-16680 GCA_010110895.2 Picea sitchensis
ATTATCCATGATAAAATGGACAAAACAAAGACTTCAATCCCAAGTCTAGGTGTCAAATCAAAATCTGTTGTAGGAACAAACTTGGGTTTGTCATTGACAGGTATGCTAACACATGGGCACAAGACATGAGGTTTTGGTCATTTATCCCTATCATTTGTACATATGGGATCACAACTTAACATTACATCCCTTACAAAGTTCATGAGGGACCTTGAATACCCACACCTTGATATGTATGGTGATTTTCTTTATGAGAGTGGAAGTTCTAGAAACCAACTCTCAAATGAATTACTAGACAATTGTATTTACTCAAAAATGTAGAGTGTACAAGGAGAATTTTCTATCTCATGGAAGATCAAAAAATTAGAATGTTTATTTTAAACCTCTTCCTCCACATTTGTTGTTACAATTGGACAATGCAACAAGTGATCATAAGAATCGTTATCTTTTCATGTTTCTATCACTTTTAATTGCACTTGGTGTCTTAATCACTATTTAGGTTGGGTTCTTTCTTGTGGGACACACTCATGAAGACATATATGGAACCTATGGAAGATGTCTTCCAACTTGAAAATTAAAGGCATATATTCTTTACATGAAATGATGGATACATACCGCACAATTGAAGAAAAATGAGTGCTTCCACCTACATTGATTGACAAGGTGTATGACTTCAAAATTTTCCTTAATGGATACATCAAGGAGGGGAAAAATGCACTAATTGGACATCTTAATGTCTAATACTTCCAATTTCTTGTACTCAATGATTTTCTAGTACTAAGGTACAAATAATCCATCAGATATATTGATTGGTCAAAACTAGTTGAGTTGTGGAATATAGATGATGAAGGTCGACCCAAATTTCTGATAGGGAAGCCATATTTCTTAGGTCCCAAAGAGAATGATGTTTATTTAAAAGAACTAAAGGAAGGAATAACATAATACATAAAAATGTGGTAAGACAATATCGACAATGATGATTCACCAATTGTTACAGAGGAATGTGTTGAGCACTCAACACACCCTAAAAGGTCTGTGACCATTTCCTTTTGGGTACCACCCGATATTTTACATTTTGATTGTTTTCGCTTCAGTATGAAACTGATACTTTCGCTTATCTTATGTGTTTCATGTTTGAATTGATTAAATATCACTTGAACATACAACAAAGAATTATCTTAACTCTAAAAGAGACTTAAGAACTACTCAAGGAATCAATGACCTAGAATTTTCCCCAACTCGCTTCAGAAGTTCGGCATCGATAAAAGTTAAAGGTGATGAAAATTGTCTGAGAAGTCAAAATAGCCAAGTGTCAACCTTCATCGACGTCGGCCGATGAAAGTGTTTCTTTTCTACGAATAGGCCTCGGGAAGGATCTTGCCAAAGACCGATCCGTCGGTTTCGGCAAAAAGGTGTAATAGTAAGCATCGCGCATAAAGAAGAGTGACACTGCCGACCGCTGACCCCTCAAAAAAAGTTCGGCATCGACGATTGCAAAATGATTAATTTCTTGTTGTAACAATAACCCCAATACAACCCGGTATCGATAGTCTTGGCGACTAATCTTTTCTTAGCACTTTTGATGCAAGCGAGATCCCGAATTTGACCCTTACCCACTAGCCGAATACCTTTTGTTTTATGATTAAATTTTTCTAATGATCCAGGGTTGGTAACACCACGGAAGCATCAATCAACATCTAAAATTTTACAAGGTAAAGTATTAACAAACTCACAGTGTAAAAATGACGATCACAAGAATCTAATAATTTATGCAAAAAAGACTCAGATAAGAGAACACAATTGATTTTTTTATTTAAAATAAAGCGTGGTACATTCAAAACATTGTCGTTATTTAGCACTAAAGGTTCCTGCCAAGTTCATATTACATACAATAAGCCACACCGATGCTGCGACCAACTGACCCGGTAGCAGTGAGACCACAAATATCTTTACAACAAAAGAGAAAAATAAAAATTGATCAAGAGTCACTTAAGAAAGTACAAGGCACAAAACTGCCCATTATGTGTCCCCTACACATGAACCTTTCCCTGGGTTACTACTCTCACCTTGCACTTTGCTCTTTTCTCCCGCCATCTGTTGCACCTCGCGCAACTGAACAATTGTATATTTCTCTTCCCAAAGTCATCTCTGCAGCCAAACCGTGCTTCCTGCGTGACCCTGTGACGACGGTGTCTCCTGGTCTTTTGTCGCCAACTGACACCGCAACTCTCTATTTTCTTGGTAGAGTTCGGCTATTGCGAGTTGAGCCTACTCTAACTGCTGAGCAGGAATTTCGATGGAAGTGCCCGACACTTTTTCCCTTCCCTTTCGTCTCCCACCTCCTCTATCGGTAGTCCCAATCGTCTCCAACCAGTTGGTAAGCATCGCAGGCTACTCAGGGGGTGGACGTGCACTCAACCCGGCTGAGAGGCAGTCCTCCTCTCCTTTTTTCATATCTTTCCTAGGCCTTCCTCTTCTCCGTGGTTTTGGCTCCAAAGAAGGAATGTTTCCCAGCATGGCTCTTTCAGACGTACCTTTTTCCACCCCAAACACCACTAGAGATGTTGATGTTGTCTCCAAGCAAATGCCTATACCTCCATTTTTAGATTCAAGTACTCAGGAAGCCAATAAGAAAGAATCCCAGGCACACTGGGGCTCAGTCCTGGTTCTCCGACTGCCTCTCAAACCCCACCCCATGTTTGAATGAGATCCCATGATGCAACATCATAGGGACCCGGGCGTCTACAGGTGATAAAGACTATTACGTGGGACTTCGCCAAGATCAACACGCCGGACCAGAATTCCATAGGATTTAAGCTCAGCATATGCATTCCCCACAGATCTCCTAGAATTTATAGAGAAACGAAGGAGTGAAACAAAGCGTTCCAATAAAACACCTGCGCCTCACGACATGATTTTTTGGAAACTCAATGTGCCACAACTTCCTGACAGATGCAATCCAGAACATGTAAACGCTATTGAATCAGAGTTGCAGGGAACGTGTGGTACGATCCTTCTAATCTTTTTGAACTTTCAAACCTCCGTTATTGACGAATGATGTTTGACACGCTTGGTGATACGGATTCTGGAGGCATTTAATGACTTCCCCTTTACGATATCTGACCTTTTGGGAGAACACATGCACACACCGGTCTCCGATGCCTCCTTTCGGCCCCAAAGGTCAAGTGATTACTATGACAGTTTATACACTCATGTTTGTTGTACTTGATTTTCCACCCTATGACACGCTGACGTAATTCATTTAAACTAAAGAGAAGAGATGACTTCGGCTAGGTCATCACAGGTCATTCAAAGGAGCATCTAGGATCACGTAAGTATTAAAACAACTGGGAATAGCGAGCTACGTAGGTACACATTAATATTTTCAATTTATTTATGTATTATCATAGTTTGCTTAATCACTAAACTACCTCTACTTTGATTGTATGAAAAATCCTCCCGACTACCGAACGGAGTTCATCCTGTGACCTCACTGAAGAACTAAAAGAAACATTGAAACTAAATCATCGGAGCATTGAAGGATGCCAGGCTCCCCGAGTTCGACACCCCCGATGAATTTATCAACCTGAGCGACGTGTTCCAGTTATATGTCGAACATGACTCACTTTGGACCGAAGAATTCACAAAGATAACTGGTGCAAGGCCAGGGCAATTACAACAGTTCGTAGAACATCCAATCAAAGCCCGAACCATGCTTCAGCAATTGAACTTCAGTCTACCAAAGTATCGGGCACATGCATTAGACATTAGAGGGATATATGTAGCTCCAATGGAACAACACAAATTTCTGTGGGCCAACACTTGTGAAGAACTATTTATCAGTTGGTGTGAATATGAAAGGAGTCACCCTTTTCAAGAAACATCTTGGGTGGACTGTTGAAGAAACTGTTAGATGATAACGCCACATGGGAAAAAAAAATTGGTTCAAACTGTACTTAGCTGTTAATTTCGGTTGAATTTTATGTTATAAATAAGGACATCGACCAATTATTCAAGGGTCAATGTTCGTTGTAAGAACTCTTTATTTTTGGTTGTTGATAACTATTTTGAGACTGCTATAAACTAAGAAGTCCTTATGGACCAAAGACAAGCTATTTTTATCAGATATATGTGATTGGAGTTGGAGAAGAATCACTTCCTATCTTGTTCCATGAATGATGCAGTAAATGAGTAAGAACAATTAATTTTTTTGTCAAGTTATCTGGTGCAATGTTTTGATGTTCTTTTCTTTAATGATGAAGATAAAATCATTGTGTTATTATGTGATGAATGTTATGGTAGATGAATTAATTTTCTTACCGTGATCTTGATTAGATATGTGTTTTCTTTCTGTTAATTAGTTTTCTCAGACAATAATTGGATGCTCATTTGGTTAATGTATTAGTACTAGGCCCTTTGGCATAGAATCATGGTCTGCATGTTTGAGCAGCGGGTTATCCCAAGCTCGACCTCTTCCCAATAGTTAAAACTTGTCTTGTTATTTTTCAAGTTGGTTTATATTGGCTTGAATATCTCATACCAGCCCCGCCCAAGAGAAGTACAGAAAAATAATCATCTTAATTGAAGGAACAGACTTCACATGAAAACATAAAGACCATCGATAAATCGGTTGGATCACAAGATCTGGAGAACCGTTCCATCTTAAACGCTGCAGAGTCTAATTGGGCCTCGGTGGCGGGTTTGGTTCCTGCTTTTGAGTCAAGGAATTTAAGACCCATCAACATAATTGGCGCTAGAAGGAGGGCCTGAGAATGAATGGATGAGTATATAATTTATATAGTATTTCGAATAGCCTACAGATTCGTAACAGTCCACATGCATGGCTAGTCATTCAACAGATGGCCCACACTTACTGAGTACTCCCGAAGTAGATAACTCACCCCAGCCCGAGGAATAACCTTTTCACCCTGAAACACCTTATGCCCTTCCTCACGAGGAAGTGAACCAGTTCTAGAGAATCACTAGAGCCTATGCCCGACAAATCGACATGTTGTCCTTAGCTCCTATCCTTCCTCGAAGAAAACAACAAAGAAGACCAGTGGTTAGTAATTTCGAAAAAGTTTTCGTACACTTCATAGAAGACTTGATAGATTTCACGATTACCGAAATCCAAGAGCCTCTTGATCTAATACCTGAAATGCCAGCCGTCAATATCTCCGAGCCAAACAATTTTTCGGAAGAAGAGGAGCTCAACTCATATTCCAAAGATATGGAAGGTAATAATGATCATGGGGAGGAAAGGGAAAACCTACTCTAAGAAAACCAACTTTGGTTGGAAGGAGACGTCGTGGCCATCACTAGACGAGTACATAATCTTCCCTGGCACCCAGAAAATATGCTCCCCAAGTATGATCCCAAGACTTCAGTTTTACCTGAAGATCATATCAAGAAATTCGTACTTGCAATAAGGTTAATGAACGTTCAACATGAATACGTATTCTATAGAATTTTTTCCTACATGTTTGAAAATTCATCTTCCACATGGTATTTTAATTTGCGAGTAGGATCTATAACCAGCTAGACTAAGTTCCAAAAATATTTTTTAGACAAATTTGTAGAAGAAACTACTATGGGAGCCCTGATGGTTGAGTTGTTCGCAGCCACCATGACCCCAAAAGAGAGGGTCAAAGATTTCAATCAAAGATTCACGACCATTTTAAACAAATTCTAGATCGCGGCGAAGCCAAATCAAGAACTGCAAATCGAGGTTTATGCCAATGCACTTCTGGCTTCTATTGCTATGTTTGTGAAAAGAGCTGCTAAGAAAACCCTTGCGGAAAATTTTGAAGAAGCCAAGATGATAGATTTCCAGATGAAAGGATGTAAGGAAGGCTTGGCTTCTTTAGGAAAAAGAGAGACCCATCCCCCTCCTAGGAGAGGACTCATTTTAACTAGACCATTGGGGAAACCAACCGAACAAACTCTCGACAAGGGTAATGGGGATATAGAGGATCTGCAACGCATGGTTAAGAAATTATCAAATGAGATTATAGACATGAAGAGAAGCACATGGGAGGGAAACCAAGGCCAAAGGCCCTATAAGCCTTTCTTTAAAAGAAATCCTCTGTTCAAAGCAATTGAACCTCCCCCAGCCAACTTAAATATTGATCTAGGGAACGTCGTGTTTGATTATTTCTGCATGTATCACCAGGAAAACTAGTCTAAAATAAACTACCCCCAATGGGTACACGCCATGAATTTTATGGCCAATTGATTCCTAGATGAAGTCTCCCTAACCGAACAACCAAGTAGTTCGGCTATCAATAGTGTCGATTAGGAAGAGAATGATCCACCACGAGACACGACCATGCTGATGTGGTATCCCGACCTGATCATTCCTTCCAGTGACCTATTTGAGTCCCAGGAATGACCCACGAAAGTCTCGGCGATACAGACGCTCAGTAAGGGTCCGTCTGGATCGAAAGATGTCAACGTCGCCTAGGTCTCGAAGAGTAAGGAAACTCTCAATCGCCCAAAAATGCCTTCCGCTTTTGGCAAGAATCCTATAAGCATTCACACTCAGGAATCGCCCAAACTAGATTATAATGTGGTCAAAGATTTGAAAATTTTAAGGGCCAACATATCCATTATGGACATGTGTAAGTTTCCCCAGCAGAAAGACTTTCTGCTGCAGGCTCTGAACTTCGTAGGAAACTCGGTGGTGGCAAGCGATCTGGAAAGAAATATGTCTTCCACCGATCCGGTGAGAAAGTCGACTGTGAACACCTATTCAAGAGATAGGAGGGAAAATCCCTTTGTTCCACCTTCCCTCATGACGTTTGAAGTCTTCAACAGGAACCTTCACAATTGCTTGGTAGATTTTGGGGCATCCTCCAACATGATGCCCTTGGCCATTTGTAATAAATTAGGCACTGTCCCTCTCAAAAGTGATAAGGATGTCATACAATTAGATAGAACCCAAGTCAAGGTCATGGGAGAACTCAAAGATGTGATGATCAGGATAGCTACACATCCTAATTTTATGCAAGTGATTGACAACATTATAGTAGATATCTCAGAGGCATATGGGATATTGTTGAGCCGAGATTGGTCTGAAAATCTCAATGGATGTTTCAGTACATATTGGGCACACCTTTGGATACCACTGAAGGGATACAACAACATGATCAGGATCGATAGGTAGAAATATCTGAAGCATACAGTCACTGATCTAGAAACCCCGAACAAACCTGCATCCACGGACTTTCCCATGTTGGGTAATTATTCCTGTGATTCCCATTTCAGGAACTTTTCTCCTCTCCTATATAATGTTTCATTTACCCAAAACTCTAAAATGATTTTCCAAGAAGAATCACCGATGTCGACAGGAGACTCTCTCTTCTGTCAAAACTTCGTGCTTGGACTTGTGGGAGAAAAGATCGAAGAGAAAAACATTAAAGAGGAAAGAGAAAGGAGTGATTTTCGTTCACCCATTTGGACCCTCTATTTTGATTGATCTAAATCACAAGAAGGGTCAGGAGCAGGGTGCATCCTCATTGGCCATAAAGATAAACGTCATTTCATGTCCTGTAGACTAGAATTCGAATGTACCAACAACACTGCTAAGTATGAAGCTCTAGTACAAGGGTTAAAGAAAGACATAGATCTGGATGTCAAAAATTTGAAAGTTTTCGGAGACTCTGAAATTATTGTTAGACAAGTAAGGAATACTATACATTGCAATTCACCTTATCTTAAGAACTACCAGCAGGAGGTGCATAGGTTAATAGAGCGCTTTGAGGCTTTCAATATCACATGGATTCCTAGGGAAAAGAATATTATTGCCGACTCCTTAGCCACAACCGCTTCTATACTATTGCCTCTAGAAGATTATGAAGCCTCTCGATTCACTGTAGAACTGATATACAAACCATCGGTACCTAATAACATTTATAATTGGAAATTCTTTGAGGGAGATGAATAGATCATAAACTTATTAACCAACCAAGACAATTTCAAAGATCTCACTATTAACGATGAAGAGTTCCAAGAGAAATCAACAGGAACCAATCTTCGGACAAAACCGAAGGCTCACACAATCCTGAGGGGGGTAGCTAATCTAGAGAATCTGTTTGATCTGAAGGAACGATTTAAAGGACCTAAAAACACAAAGACTGGTAGCTCTTGCCCCCTTCATGAAACTGTAAATATTGGAACCCCAGAGAACCCGAAGAATGTGAACCTCGACGAAGCCATATCTAAGGAAGAGAGGAAAGCCTACCTCAAATTATTTAGACAATATCAGGACATCTTCGCATGGTCCTATAAGTATTTGAAAACATATGACACCCACATTATTCAACACACCATCCTGTTGAAACTCGAAATAAAACCTTTCCAGCAAAAGCTCTGAAAGTATCATCCATCACTGGAACCTCTCATGTATCAAAAGTTAAGGAAGATTTTAGATGCGAAGATAATTTTCCAAGTTAGGCATTCTACCTGGGTAGAAAATCTTGTTCTGGTGAGGAAAAATTCGAGAGAAATTTGATTATGTGTGGATTTCTGGAACCTCAACAGAGCTTCCGAAAAGGAAAATTATCTTGTCCCGCCGATGGAACAACTCTTGCAGACCGTGTCGGGCTCAAATATTTTCTCCCTGCTAGATGGTTTCTCAGGCTACAACCAAGAATTGGTTTTAGAAGAGGATCGTTTAAAAACCACCTTCCAAACCAAATGGGGAACCTTCACTTATAAATGCATGCCTTTCGGGTTAATCAACGCAGGAGAAACCTTCCAAAGGGACATGGATGTAACATTCCGAGGACTTATCAATAGATGTGTGGTAATTTATTTAGATGACATTACAGTGTACTTGAAGAATAGAGAATATCACATTCAACACTTAACTCAGATTTTCGAGAGATGCAGGAAATACGATATATCTCTGAACCCTAAGAAAACTATTTTAGATGTCAAGGAAGGTAAGATGTTAGGCCATATTATATCACAAGTAGGGATTCACATAGACCCTAAAAGGATTAAGGCCATAGCTCAAGTCCTCCTACCCCATAACAAGAAAGTTATGCAGTCCTTTTTCGGGCAAATCAAATTTGTAAGGAAATTCACTCTCGACTTTGCCAAAATCATCATTTCAGGCCTATATGGTCTATAAGGCAGTCAATCATTTCAGGTCTTACATCCTCAAGAATCACACTAAGGTGATTGCGGCACACCTTGCAATCTGATCCTTGTTTACCCAACAAGAAATGGGGTAAAGGAGGGGGAACTGGATGGTAGTAGTCCAGGAATTTGATCTAGATATAAAACCTTCCAAACTAGTAAAAGGACAAGGTTTGTGAAAGCTCGCAACTGAAGCCCAAGATCAAGCAATTCCAGATTCTAGGTGGGAAAATGAAATAACACTATGGTGTAATTAAATAACATACATCTCCCCAGGACAAGGCTCCTGGTACAAGGATTTAACTTATCTTCTACATCGTGAGACTTGTCCCGAGAACCTCAACCTTAGGGAAAGGAGATCCCTAAGGTTAAAATATGCACAGTATCGCCTTATAAATTTGGTGCTCTTTTGGATCAACTATGATGGAGTACTATTGAGATGTCTCGAATGAGAAGATGTTGATAAAGTGTTAAAAGAACTCCACGATGGCCCCGTCGGGGGACATGTTGCAGGAAACACCACCGCTCATAAGATTCTAAGAGCCGACTATTACTGGCCCACCTTATTCAAAGACGTCATACCTACGCTAGGAACTGTAAGACTTGTCAAATAAGCATTGGAAAGGAGAAAGGGGAAGTAGTCCCACTTCATCCTGTGATTTTCTTGAGGCCTTTTGAACAGTGGGGGTTAGACATAATAGGGTAAATTACCCCGATCTCTTCAAAATTGCACAAGTATATTCTTACTACCACCGATTATTTCAAAAAATGGGCAGAGGCCATTCCTCTGACTCAGGTAAATGAGAAGGTTGTAATCCAATTTATAGAACAACAACTGATCACAAGGTTTTGTGTTCCCTCTGTTCTGGTCTTTGACAATGCAACTTATTTATCTTCTACCTTATTGACAGAGTTTTCTCTGGACAAAGGGATCATAATCAAGTACTCCACAAATTATTACCCTCAAGGAAACGGTGTGGTGGAATCAACAAATAAAAACCTCGTAAGGATATTAAAGAAGATAGTTATGGATAACCAAAGAAATTGGCATAATCTACTTCATAATTCTCTATGGGCCGATAGGGTCACACCAAAAGAAGCTATAGGAAATTCCCCATATTTTCTGGTTTATGGGCAAGAAGCCATCCTCCCAAATGGGATCTATATTCCATCTCTTCAATTGGCCTAATATTCCAACGAGGAACCATCCTCGACCATGCAACAAAGAATAAACACTTTCCTCATGCTAGAAGAAGAAAGAGAAAAGGCTAAGTCAAAATTCCTAGCCCACCAACAAATAGTGAAAAGATGGTTTGATAAGCATAAGGCTAAGGAAAATAACTTTGAAGTAGGAGACTTAGTCCTGAAGTGGGATAGGGAAAATGAACCAAAAGGGAAACACGCCAAGTTCTAGAGCCTATGGATTGGGCCTTTCCAAGTGGCCGAACCAAAAGGGAAACACTCCAAGTTATAGAGCCTATGGCTTGGGCCTTCCAGGCCAAGAAAATCGTATGTGTACTTATCTATTGGTAACTGGGGGACCCGATGCTCCTAGTAAACCATCAAGCCTCTAAAATAATATTTCATTAATATATATATATATATATATATATATATATATATATATATATATATATATATATATACATGTATGTATGAATAAATATGTCTGCTTCGTGTTCTGCGTGGAATTATTACCCTAAGGGAAACAAAGGGGAACCAAAGATTCTGCATTCGCCCAGTGAATCACCATTTGTTGAGCACTCAACACACCCTAAAAGGTTTGTGACCATTTCCTTTTGGGTACCACCCGATATTTTACATTTTGATTGTTTTCGCTTCGGTATGAAACTGATACTTTCACTTATCTTATGTGTTTCATGTTTGAATTGATTAAAGCTCACTTGAACATACAACAAAGAATTATATTAACTCTAAAAGATACTTAACAACTACTCAAAGAATCGGTGACCCAGAATTTTCCCAGACTCGCTTTAGAAGTTCGGCATCGGTAAGCATTAAAGGTGATGAAAATCGTCTGAGAAGTCAAAATAGCCGAGCGCCTACCTTCATCGGCGTAGGCCAATGAAAGTGTTTATTTTCTACGAATAGGCCTCGGGAAGGATCTTGCCAAAGACCGATCTGTCGGTTTCGGCGGAAAGGTGTAACAGTAAGTGTCGTGCATAAAGAAGAGTGACACTGCCGACTGCCAAACCCCTGAAACAAGTTCGGCATCGGAGATTGAAAAATAATTAATTTCTTGTTGTAACAATAACCCCAATACCACCCGGTATCGACAGTCTTGGCGACTAATATTTTCTTAGCGCTTTTGATGCAAGAAAGATCCTGAATTTGACCCTTACCCACTAGCTGAATACCTTTTGTTTTTATGATTAAATTTTCCTAATGATCCAGGGTTGGTAACTCCATGGAAGCATCAATTGACATCTAAAATTTTACAAGGGAAAGTATTAACAAACTCACAGTGTAAAAATGAGGATCACAAGAATCTAATAATTTATGCGAAAACGACTCAGATAAGAGAACACGGTTAATTTTTGTATTTAAAAGAAAGCGTGGTACATTCAAAACATTGTCGTTATATAGCACTAAAGGTTCCTGCCAAGTTCGGATTACATACAATAAGCCACGCCGACACCGCAACCAACTGGCCCGGTGGCAGTGAGACCACAAATATCTTTACAACAAAAGAGCAAAAGAAAAATTTATCAAGAGTCGCTTAGGAAAGTACAAGGCACATAACCGCCCATTATGCATCCCCTACACACAAACCTTTCCCCAGGTTACTACTCACACCTTGCACTTTGTTCTTTTCTCCCTCCAACCGCTGCGCCTCGTGCAACTACACAATTGTATCTTGCACTTCCCTAAGTCGTCTCTGCAGCCAAACCGTGCTTCCTGCATGACCCTACGACGGTGGTATCTCCTAGTCTTTTTCCACCAACTGACGTCGCAACTCTCTATTTTCTTGGTAGAGTTTGACTATTGCGAGTTGAGCCTGCTCTAACTGCTAAGAGGGACTTTCGATGGAAGTGCCTGAAAAATTTTCCCTTCCCTTTCATCTCCTGCCTCCTCTACCGGTAGTCCTAACCGGCTCCGACCAGTTGGTAAGCATCGCAGGCTCCTCAGGGGGTGGACGTGCACTCAGCTCGGCTGGGAGGTAGTCCTCCTCTCCTTTTTTTGTATCTTTCTTAGGCCTTCCTCTTCTCTGTGGTTTCATCTCTAGAGAAGGAACGTTTCCCAGGATGGCTCTTTCAGATGTACCTTTTTCCACCCCAAACTCCACTAGAGATGGTGATGTCATCTCCAAGCAAATGCCTGTACCTCTTGTTGAAGCTTCAAGTACTCAAGAAGCTAATAAGAAAGAGTCCCAGGCACGCTGGGACTTAGACCTAGCGCTCTGACTGCCTATCAGACCTCGCCTCATGTTTGAAGGAAACCCCATGACGCAAGAGCGTAGGGACCCGGGCGTCTACAGGTGATAAAGAATATTACGTGGGACTTCACCAAGATAAATTCGTCGAACCAAAATTCCAGAGGATTTAAGCTCGACATATGCATTCCCCACAGATCTCCTAGAATATATATAGAAACGAAGGAGCGAAATAGAGCATGCCAATAAAACACCCATGCCTCACGACATGATGTTTTGGAAACTTGATGTGCCACAACTGCCCGATGGATGCAATCCAGAACATGTAAATGTCGTCGAATCAGAGTTGCAGGGAACGTGCGGTATGATTCTTTCGATCTTTTTGAACTTTTGAACCTCTGTTATTGACAAATGATGTTTGACATGCTTGGTGATATGGATTTTGGAGGCATTTAACGACTTCCCCTTTACGGTATCCGACCTTTTGGTAGCACACACATGCACACTCGTCTCTGATGCCTCCTTTCGACCCCAAAGGTCAAGTGATTACTATGAGAGTTTATATGCTCATGTCTGTTGTACTTGATTTGCCACCCTATGGCACACTGGCATAATTCATTTAAACTAAAGAGAGGTGGTGGCTTCATCTAGGTCATCACAGGTCATTCAAAGGAGCATCTGGGATCACATAAGTATTAAAACAACTAGGACTAGCGAGCTACACAGGTACGCATTAATATTTTCGATTTATTTATGTCTTATCATAGGTTGCTTAATCACTAAATTACCTCTACTTTGACTTCAGGAAAAATCTTCCCGACTATCGAATAGAGCTCATCTTATGACCTCGTCAAATAATTAAAAGAAACACCGAAACTGAATCGTTGGAGCAATGAAGGATGTCGGGCTCCCCGAGTTCGGTACCCCCAATGAATTTATCAACCTGAGTGACGTGTTCCAGTTATATGCCAAATAGGACTCACTTTGGACCAAAGAATTCACAAAGATAACCGGTGCAAGGCCAGGGCAATTACAATAGTTCGTAGAACATCTGATCAGAGCCCGAACCATGCTTCAGCATTTGAACTTCATTCTACCAAAGTACCGCGCACATGCAACAGACATCAGAGGGATATATGCGGCTCCAATGGAACAACATAGATTTCCATGGGCCAACACTTATGAAGAACTATTTATCAGTTGGTATGAATATGAAAGGAGTCACCCTTTTCAAGAAACATCTTGGGTGGACTATTGAAGAAACTGTTAGATGATAACTCCACGTGGCGATTTTTTTTTGGTTCAAATTGTACTTAGCTATTAATTTCAGTTGAATTTTATATTATAAATAAGGACATCGACCAATTAGTCAAGGTTCGATGGTTGTTGTAAGAACTATTTCTTTTTGGTTGTTGATAACTATTTTGAGACTGCTATAAACTGAGAAGTCCTTTTGGACCAAAGACGAGTTATTTTCATCAGATGTATGTGATTGGAGTTGGTGAAGAATTACTTCCTATCATGTTCCATGAATGATGCAGTAAATGAGTAAGAGAAATTAATTATGTTGTCAAGTTATCTGATACAATGTTTTAATGTTCTTTACTATAATGATGAAGATAAAATTGTTGTGTTGTTATGTGATGAATTTTATGGTAGATGAATTATTTTTCTTACCGTGATCTTGATTACATATGTGTTTTCTTTATGTTAATTAGTTTTCTTGGACAGTAATTGGATGCTCATTTGGTTAATGTATTAGTACTAGACCCTTTGGCATAGAATCATTGTCTGCATGTTTGACCAGTGGGTTATCCCAAGCTCGACCTCTTCCCAATAGTTAAAAATTATCCTGTTATTTGTCAAAATGGTTTATACTGGCTTGCATCTCTCATACCAGCCCCACCCAAGAGAAGTACAGAAAAAGAATTGTCTTAACTGAAGGAAGAGCCTTCACAAGAAAACATAAAGCCCATCAATAAATCGGTTGGATCACAAGATCTGGAGAACCATTCCATATTAAATGCTGCAGAGTCTACTTGGGACTTGGTGGCAAGTTTGGTTCCTACTGTTGAGTCAATGGATTTAAGATCCATCAACAGAATGGAAAAATAAAGTAGAGTATTGGGAAAAAGTTCTTGATACATTAGATTAAATCTACAATGATCATACAATAGTGGAAGGAAGTGATTCATTAACTAAGGATTCATGGCCCAAGACTTAATAATGAAATATTTTGATCATTACAAGGGTAAACCTAGACTTAATAATGAAATATTTTCTCTTGTGAACTTTAAAATGTTGACAAATTCCTATAATAAAATATAGTACTCAACACATACAATATTTTTTTTTTTTTGTGTACATGTGGTTCACGACACCGAAGACCAGTAGCTCACTACGTCCATGGAACCCCCCACCCCCCCGCCCCCACAAAATATGTGAGCAAACATGGGGAGGCCAAGATTGGTGGGATATTGATTGCTCAATCAACAAGAGCAACATACTCAACAACAATAGTATCTTATAGACCCATTAAGGGCATCACATGTCACTTACAAGGAATCGAACCTGGGTGGGGAGGATAAAAACCGTTCCTCACAACCACCCAAGCTACATCCAATGGATGACACAAACAATATTAGTTACTATTACAATAAATAAAATTGTTATAGTAACAAACACATTGCCATTATTTCATTCAATTATAGCTTTATAGGTCACTTGAAAATGGTGTCAATCTCCTATACTTAATATAGTAACTCTATGTTGAGACACAATAGTTATTATAATATCAAATTATAACTAAAATCCAGGTTAATAATAGTAATAAACATTTATTATTAATTCCATTAAATAAATTTCTATGTGAGAAATTTCTTACAAATCTATTATTCATAATGTAATCCTTGATCAACTTAACTTTCAACAGAAAATATACATAATAATAACAAAAATAAATTATGGTATTATTCTAATTTATAATTGATCTAGATTGTTAAAATAATAAAATTAATATGCAGTAACTCTTATATAATATTTTCCTTTGTTGACTATAAAATGGTGTCAACAGGTCCTAATATAATAAAATATAGTACTCAATATAGACAATATTACTTACTATGTCTAGAATTAGAATTGTTACAATAGTAAGAAACACATTGGTATTCTGTCATTAAATAGATTTTATATAGGTCACTCTAAAATTGAGTCAACCTTCTACTAGTATACTAACTCAACACTAGTTAGTATATTAAATTATAATTAAATTAGTTAATAATAGTAAGAGACACACTTTTAATGTTATTAAATAATCTTAGTCAACTTAGCTTTTAATACAAGTTGTAAATAATATTAATAGAAATAATGTAAGGAATCCAAGTCTAAGATTTGAAATATTTGCTTCTACAAGTTTATGTAAATTTGATTTTATATAGTTTATCATGATAAATTTATCACAAAAATGGTGAATATATACATTCAACGTAGTGAACTAGGAAAATTTCTAATTCCTCCATTTGAAAAAACACAATCTTGCTAATTTAGTTTGAAATTCTAGATCCATTATTTCTGATTTAGATCCATTCTTTTACTTAACACACTTGTTAAAATGTAACTAAATCAAGATCCATTGTTTTGATCTAGATACACTTAACTTTCAATAGAAAAATATAAATAATAATAATGGAAATAAATTAAAATAATACAAGAAAGTTTATAACGATACCTTTATAACAAAAAATGGTGAATATATACATTCAAAGTAGTGAATTAAGCGATTTTCTTATTTCTTATTTTGAAAAAACTCAATCTAGTTAAAGTTATAGAATTTTAGATCCACTGTATAATTCCAAATTTAATGAAATATGTGTTACAACAACGTTAGGATTTGGAACTCTAGGTGTTATGGGTCTATGTTCTTCAATTCTTTCATTTCTTATTCTATGATCATGTAATGGAGATCTCATGTTTGGATTTGGTGGAATGAGATTCCCACTTCTCTTGAGTCTAATATGTTAAGAACCAAACATCAATATAGCATATAAAAACCTCATAAAAAGTACTCAACGCCTTGAAAAAGAGATAATTTCAGATAATAAGCCTCTTCGAGGGGGCAACCTCCTTTTACCCCACTTAAATGT
>SNQJ01S0203309.1:5465-16680 GCA_010110895.2 Picea sitchensis
GGGTTCCAGAATCAATCCTTAGTCGCAGATCCAGGTGCCTCGATCCCAGCCGTTGAGACTTGTGTTGCTCATTCCGGATCCCCCCCCATTAAAGGAAGAACGATGAGTGGGGGGTACGAAATTAGACCTCATCCATAGATCTGGGCGCATGGATCATGGCTGCCCAGATCCATGCACCTTTTAAATCACATGTGCTCGTGCGTCGTCTAGGATTGGACAACTGAGATCTTTAGTCAACCCAATGGTCCAAATTCTTTCGGGACTTCTTGCATCGAGGATTCCTGATGTATCTCTCTCCAGCTTTCCCGATGACCAATCTAAGAAACTGTGGATTTGCGCCACACATCCTTTGGACGGACGACTGAGATGACTTTTACGGCAAAGGGCACTACCTCCAACTCTGGCTCACTTGATTTGAAGCTCGACAGGAGACTTTTCTGAGATTTGCGCTTGGGTGCTTCGGGCTACGACCTTTGAATAAAATGCATTTGATAGGATTTTAAGCCCCATTTTCTCGCATTTTACACCAAGGGCCCGAATTCGAAGAAAAACTCCCCCTTTACAAGAATATGTGCTAACATTAGTCTCCATGGGGGATAGAGTCCTCCCTGTGAGGCTCTAAGAACTCTTTGCAGCTTCAATGCCTTCCTGTTGGGCTATGGAGTCCCTTATTGAAACCGAAAATAAATAGAAAAACAATATTTACAAAAATAGTAGAGCCACTTGAGGCTCAAACAAAACATCTCTTTAGGAAATGTCCATTTACTGGGCCATTAAAAAACTCTTCTCCCTTCAAATCCTGCAACATGTAGGTGTTGTTTAAAAATACGTCAGAGATTTTGAAGGGCCCAATCCAGAGGGCTTCAAACTTGCTGTGTTTTCCTCTATCCTGCTTGGGTGCATCCCACTTAAGCACAAAATATCCCAGCTCAAATTCCTCCTTTCTGACCTTCCTGTCTAAGGCCTAATTGATCTTCTTTTGATGAATGTGAGCTCTGTCCATTACCTACTCTCTGGTCTGCTGCACTTCCACCAGTTGATGAATTCTTTTGACCATATGGTCTGGCTCTCCTTCATAATCTTGAAATAATTTCGCTACATGTAGAGCTAGCTGAGTGGGAAATACAACTTCTGTCCCATAAACAAGTTGAAAAGGGGAGGTGCCTAGGGACTTCTTTGTTGTCACTCGATCAACCCACAAAACGAATTTGAGTTTTGAGTCCTAGGCCTTCTCATTGTCTTCCAACAATCTTTTAAGAAGTTTGATCAAAATTTTGTTAGAGGACTCTGCCAATCCATTTCCTTGGGGATAATAGGGAGTGGAGTGAATCAATGAAATCCCAAACTTCTCACTGAACTTGATCAATGACTCAGATTTGAAGGATGCAACATTGTTAGTGATGATTCTGTTTGGGCAGCCAAACCTTGCTATGATGTCTTCCAGGAATCCAATGATTACTTTATGAGAAGCCCTCTTGGTGGGGATAGCCTATATCCATTTGGTGAAATAATATGTTGCAGTTAAGATCCACCTGTGTTGACCACTTGAAGCAGGATGCATCTCTCCAATGAAGTCCAATCCTCATTGCTGAAAGGGTCCTAAAGCTACTACAGGCTTTAATGACATAGATTTGAGCTGTTGCTTTCTTGAGAATTTTTGACATTTTATCCAGGCTCTGAATTTTCTGTAGACATCAGTGAATAAGGTGGGATAGTAGGACCCAACCCTGAGAATTATGTAGGTTTTGGTCTTCCAAAAATGGTGTCCCCCATAGAGGCTGCTATGGAAATCAAACATAACTTTCTGGGCCTCCTGTGGGTTTGGACACCTCATAAACACCCCTAGAGGGTCTCTCCAGTACAAGAACTGGTCAATAAGGAAATATTTGACTTCTTTGAGCTTTAGAACTCTTGCCTTACTCTTCCCCATTTCATCAGGGGGCTTCAATTCTAGCAGAAAATATATAATGTCTCTATACTAGGTGCACTCTGCGAGCGATAAACCACCCTGAGAGATTTTGTTGGATAACTCAGCTTGCCGATTTTCTGAGTAAGCATTGATGAAGCTAACCCCCAAGGCCTTACAATTGGATTCAACCAACAACTTGGATAAACCCTGCCCTTTAACCAACTTGGTGGGCTTTATCTCCAAGTCAAACTCAAGGATCTTGGCAATCCATTTACCCCTTGTCCCATCTATGTTAGGCTGTATAAGGATGTCCTTAAAAGAGCCTGAAGGAACATATGCAATTTCCTTTGAGTGCAAGACATAGACTCTGAAATATTTGAGAGCTTTCACCAAGGCATAGGCCTATTTCTCCATGATTTCATACCTAATTTCTGCATCTCTTAATGCCTTACTGAAGAAGGAAATGGGCTTCTCTCGCCCTTCCTCATTTTTCTGCAATAAAAATGCGGCTACTGTATCAAAAGAAGAAAAAGAAAAAATTAGGAAATCCTCGGAATAATCAGGACTGATCAGCACAGGTGCCTCAGTCAATGCTTTTTTTATTTGGACAAAAGATTCCCTGGGTTCAATAGTCCATTTTACTTCATTCCCCTTTCTGAGCATGACTGTGGTGTGTTTCACCAACAAAACAAAATTTGAGACGAACCTCCTCAGAAATTTAATCTTCCCCAAGAAAGCCTGGACTTGTTCTCTAGACCTGGGAAGTGACAGGGTCTGAATTTCCTCTACCCTGCGAGGATAAATTCTCACTCCCTCTGTTGATACTATATGGAATAATAGCTTCCCCTCCTTCATAGAAAACAAATATTTCTTGGGGTTTAAGGAAAGGCCAAACCTCTTGCATTTCAAGAAAACCTTCCTCAAGTGACAACAACGCTCTTTATCAGATCTGGAGAAGACAATGATGTCATCCAGGTATATCACCACAAACTAATCTTTCTCCCCAATGAAGGCTATGTCCATGGCTAGCTGAAATGTTTCCCCTGCATTCATCAATCCAAATGGGATTTTGGCATACATGAATTTTCCCCAAGGAGTGGTGAAGGATGGTTTTTCTCTATCCTCAGGCAAGACTGATATCTAATTGTAGCTAGAAAATCCATCAATCATGGATATCTTGGATGCACCAGTTATCTTCTACAATATGTGTTCCATCTTAGGTAGGGGGTAATTTTCCTTTATTTAGCTTATGTTCAGGTTCCTGAAATCAACACAAAGTCTGATTTCTCTGCTCTTCTTTCTTATTGACACCAAATTAGCCACCCACTCAGAATATCTCAAAGGGACAATGATTTGAGCATCCAACAACTTCTTTACTTCTTTCTCCATGATAGAGAGAAACATTGGATTAATCTATCTTAGCTTCTGCCTGAATAGCTTAGCCCCTTCTTTCAATGGGATCTTATGCTCAATGAGAGCTATGTCATAGGTCTTAAGGCCTTCGTATGTCCAGGAGAACACATCAGAAAATTCTTTTAATAACTCAACATACTTGGCTCTCTGATCCCTTAATAGGATGCTCGACAAATTGATGAACTTAGGATCCTCCTCTGTGCCAATATTTCACTTCGTTACATCAACATCCTCATCTGAAACCTTACCCTTGATTGCCACATCATTCCCATCGAACAATCTTTCTAAAGGAACTAGTCCCTTTGGAATGTGATTGCTAGGCAACTGAACAATATGGTGATTAGCAATTTTATTTAAAAATACCCCAGGGTGAGGGTCACCTTCGGGATTAGGATCCTGATCAATGTGCAACACAGATAATTCATCAACAAACTCAAGAAATCTTCTGATTTCAAGATCATCCTCGAACACCTTCCAATGCTTGATATTGTCTGGTACATATGGCCTATATCTTATCTCAACATCATATTTGATCTTAGGTGGCAGAGGGATCTTAAACTGGCTAGATGAGACAACTAGGGAATCGGCCAAAGTATTTTCTTCTCTTGGAATAAAAGAAATGTTGAAAGATGAGAAGAAATTATCAATTAAGTCCCACACCTCATTTTTGTAATTCCCGAGTCAATGATGTTTATCCCAATAAGCATTTCTGACCTATTGGATTATCAACTCAGCATCTACGAACACTGATACCTCTTCAATTCCCATTTCTTTTGCATCCCTTAAACCTAAAACAAGAGCTTCATATTCTGCCACATTATTGGTAGTTTCAAACTCTAGCTTATATGACAGGGATATGGTTTCCTGACAAGGTGACACAAAAACCACTCCAACACCAACACCTTCACTAGAAGAGGCTCTGTCGAAGAACATATTCCACACAGAGGTAGTTGGAGGAGGTATTTCATGATAAGAAATGGGTTGCTTTCTGATTTCAAGAGGGTCTTTAGGAGTATCAGTGAGATGCAACAAACTAGACCCCAAATCTGTGTCAAGTGAAAAGATAGGATGATTAGTGGGGTCTGCTTTGTCACTGACAATGTAGGCCAGATGAGATTCTTTGTACAATATACTTTGTTCTCCTCCAAAGACTGGAATAGTGGCATATGTGAGGTCCATATGTAATGTTCCTCCAATCTTTTTAATCCAAGATCTTGACAACAACATGCCAAACTTGGGGGGAACATCAACTACTAGAATGTCCATGACTACACTCTTCATTAGCAACTAAAATAAGGACACCACCAGGTCCTTGATGACTCCAAGACATTGCACCCTCCTTGAATCAAAAGAGTACAAATCATGATAGGCCTTTGTTACTTCCAGTCCCAATTCTTCCATGACATTTTTGGGCATGAGGTTATGGGACGCCCCTAAATCCATCAGGCAGTTATGCAACACCTTATTATGTATGTTCAAGGATGTTTAGAAGGGAGGGGATGAATCATCTCTTTCTTCTACCATGGGACCTAGGATGACTGATGGATTTTCATCTTGGATATTTTACTGAGTCTGTGGTAAGTTGAGGTGGCTCAGACTGCAATAGTTTGGAGAGGGACCTTTTGAAATCTTCATTTTTAACTAGTTCCGAGAGGGGGACATGAATTATAATTTTTTGAATTTCGTGCTCAAAACTAAAGGAGGATGGAGGATTAGGAATTTCCCTTACCTCAGGGACAAGGTCTTTGGCTATTGGTGAAATATTCTGAGTTTTCTTTTCCTTGGTAGTGAGTGTTGCAGGCTTAGCATGCCTTTCTTCTATGAGAGGCTAATCAAGGATGTCAAACTTCCTTTCATTCTTCTTTGACTTGAGGTTGTATCTATTAGGAGTAGTGTTGGCTTTGGCCTTCTCCCCCTTACTCAGTTCCTTGATTTGACTGTTCATGGGGGATTCTTCATATGCATATTGAGTCAGATGGGGGAAAGGAGAGGTGTCTTCAATACAGTGAATTTAAGGACCAAGCTCATCTATGTCCTCTCCTTCCTCATCAGCAACAAGGTTATTTTGGAGAGGGGTTTGGATCCTCCGATCATATCTACCTCTATTCCTCTGTTCCCTTGGAATAATCTGTGGAACATTGCTATTTGGCCTCCTGAAGTTGCCTCTGTTATCAGTATTTTAGGGATTTCTATATATGGGCTTCCCTTCTAACTCCCACCTTTCCATCCTAGATGAAACTAATTGCAGAACCTTAGTTACTTCATCCATCTGGGGGGGAAAGGTGGAGGTATCGGATGTGGAGGTTTTGGGTCTCTTCCTGGGTATGTATCTGTCAGTCTTATTATTGAGTCTGTCAACAACCAATATATTCGACTCAACTTCCATAGCTGAGTCTTGCATGTGAGCTAGGGAAGTGGCTCGTCTTTCCCTCAACAAAAGGAAGAAATCACAGTGAAAAGTACTGGCATAATTAATTTTGGCTGAAGCTTATGAGGGATTTATCTCAGTAGGGATCTTATTGTGCATTTTATTGAACCTCTTGGAGAAGTCAATGGCAGACTCTCCTTCCTTTATCTTCAACACCCCAAACTCTGTCATGTAATACATGAAGTCTTTCTTATCTCCCCACTGTCTCAAGAAGGTATTATCCAAAGCCTCTATCCCATCGATAGATCTAGGGGGTAGGGCCTTAAACCATTTCCTAGCCTCACCTTCAAGGGTATGAACAAAAATCCTCATCCATACGTTTGCATGCATGATGACATGATGCTCCGAAAAATCGTAAAAGGATTCAAGGTGTTCTTCTGCAGTTATGTCCCCTTCACCTATAAACCTGGGAAACTGCTTTAGGTAGCCATCTTCTAGAAGGGCATTGAGAGGCTGAGGTAAGACAAGGGGAGCATACTTGACAACTATTATAGCCTCCATTCTGGTCATGGGGGGATTTGCTCCTACCATAGGAATATTAGGTGGAGGCGAACTAGGAGGAGAAGGAGTTCAAACAGGGGATACTGGAACCAAGCTTCCAGGTGGAAAGGGAAAAAATGGAGGATTTTGAGAGAAGGCTACGGGGCCTGAGTTAGCAAATGCTTCTCTCTCTGTAGTAGCAACAACATTAATAAGAGGAGGGTTGGAAAATCTAGGAGTGAGGAAATCTCCTAAGTGCCTGGGTCTAGACCAGGGTGTGATGTTAGGGGAGATAGGAGTGACAAGAGTTTCTCCCTCTGATGTAAGACCAGGGGAAGGGAACTCAACAAGAACACTCCCAAATTTCAAGAAACGAGAAATTTCTGTAAAAGGTCTGCTAGGAAACTAAGAAGTGGACAATGGAGTTTCTAGCAGATGAAAATGAGAATTATAAAAAATACTTGGTTCATTAGTTGAAACTCCTTCTCCAAGGGCCTTTTCTTTTCTGATAATTTTCTTCGGATCAACTTCAGGTGTAACTAGAGGAAGCTATGGATGAGACCATGTGTGTCTACCTCTGGAAGCCAAAACTGAAATAGTAGGTTCGCCACAGTGGATTCATCACAATGGAGTCTCTAGGTGCACAGTAGCAATCTTGTAGGGCTCTGATGCCTGATGCACCTTCAGAATCAGAGGCTCAATGTCATTCAATCCTGGGGAAAATATTCAACTTCGTCTCGGGCAACCATGCCAGAAATGTTAGCACCAGAAGTCACTCCTGGATTGCAGCAAAAGTAATCATGATACCCATCAGTTTATGTCATGATTTGTTTATAAAAAGGGTGATCGAATAGAAGTAAACTCAGTACAATATCGTTTTAACTCAGAATACTGGACTAATGCCATGAATGAATAGGTGTGGTCTTAATTTAACTTCAGACAGTAAGTTGTAATAAGAGTGACTAAGGGGAAGACTTCTGTGAGAAAGTGCAAAGGTCTACTGTGAGCATCAAGCTTCCAATAGCCTGAAGAGGAATAATTTAAGCACAAGAACTTCTTGTATTCAAATCACAAGAGAATTAAAATAAATCATAACAGTGTTACCTACAACATTTATATAACACTGTCACAATGCTTCATGTGACTTAGCCAATCATGAACTCTTTCAACATTAGATGGAAACCGGATGGAATAAGAAGCTGACTGTCATTAAACAAGAAGTTTCACATACAAATACATAACCAGGGAAAACCAATGCTTCATCAAAACTTTTACCACAGGGAGCTTAGCTCTACCAACGATAACCACAAAAATGGAAAAAATGCCTACATATACTCAGATTGGCTCGGATTGTCTGGGNGATTGATGTTGAGGAGCTTCTCTATCAGGATTCACATGCAGACGCTGGGAAGACTTCCCATGCAGTCTTCTAATGGATGTGATCTTTGTCAGAAAGGACTGATAGTCACCTCTGCGCTTTAACCTGCTATGGATTTCTATTTATGGAATGAGACGATGTCTCACCCACCTTCCACATTTTCATTAAGGATTCATCGGGATCTGAAAGGCCTTGGTTAACTTTGCAACTAGGAGTCATGGAAGACTATCCTTGGCTGTCTATTGCTTCACCGGACTGCTATAAGAGGACCCGCCGATGAGCGTGGATGAGGATATGATGGGGGAGGTGAAATGAGAGACGACCATGTGGATAGATATGTTGGATGGAAGGTGATTGGAGAGTGCAGGTGACGGAAGGTGAATGCACTGCACAAAGACAAGTCAGAGGTGGAGTGGCATGGGACGATGATGTCGAGGGAGATGTAAGGTTGCAGAAGAGGACGAGATGATACCATCTTCCAGGGAGGATGCGAGCAGTAAGACACTTGGCAAGAGGTGATAGACAAGAGTGATAAGGGGCCATGGGTCAGCGGTGAGTGGAGGATGTGATGGGCGGAGGTGAGAGACAGAGTGGAGAACAGATGGCAGAGGGAGGTGAAAGCAATAACGAAGGCGGTAAGTGGTAAGAGGTTTAAATGGGTCCACACAAAACTGCCTCATTCTGGAACCCCCNCACAATGGCAAAGGGGGTCTGGAATCAATCCTCAGTCGCAGATCCTGGCACCTCGATCCCAGCCATTCAGACTTGCGGTGCTCATTCTATACCCCCCCAATTAAAGGCAAAATAGTGGGGGAGTCCGAAATTGGACCTCGTCCGTAGATCTGGGTGCACGGATCACGACCGCCCAGATCCATGCACTTTTTAAATCACATGTGCCCTGTGTGTCATCCAGGATTGGACGACTGAGATCTTCAGTCAATCCAATGGTCCAGATTCTTTTGGGACTTCTTGCACCGGGGATTCCTGATGTATCTCTCTCCATCTTTCTTGGTGACCAATCAGCGAAACTGAGGATTTGCACCACACATCCTTTGGACGGATGACTGAGATGACTTTGATGACAAAGGGCGCTATCGCCAGCTCTGGCTCGCTTGATTTGAAGCCTGACATGAGACTTTTCTTAGATTTGTGCTTGGGCGCTTCAGGCTGCGACCTTTGAATAAAATGCATTTGATAGGATTTTAAGCCCCATTTTCTCGCATTTTACACCAAGGGCCCGAATTTGGAGAAAAACTCCCCCTTTACAAGAACATGTGCTAACAATAACCTTCCTAGAATACGTATGATAACCTTCTGGAAACAGGAACAACATGAGAAAAAGTATTTCCAATATAATAGAATTTTATATAAGAACTTATCATTTTCACGGTAATTCATTATAGAATTACCAAGGTGTCCTACTTGAGAACAAGAACAAGAAATGTCTCCTAGAAGAGATGTTAGCTCATATTGCAATTAAGTACAATAAAAATTTATATTAATAGTACATGCTACTAAGTATTCATTTGTTCCTAGCATTAATAAACTCTAAATTATTGCAATACTTAAGCATCAATAAAAATATCAAACTTGATATGGAAACACAGAGTCTAGCTATTGTTTCGCTTGATTTTCTTTTCTACTGAGAGAAGTATTCTTTCCAACCTGGAGAGTGTATTATTCCTCTGAATGTATTAGATCTGAGATCTTTTTGGCTATACGATTGCTTCTTGGACAAAGATCCCTTCTCTTTCCATAGATTCAGATCTGCAGTAGTTTCTTTTTATTATTTCTCCTACTCCACGTTCATGTTCTTGGAAGCTCCAATATCAAACTCTTCATCCTTTGATGCCTGCTCTTTAGTCCGTGGTTCCATAATTTTTCCGTTTTTTCTTTGCAAGGATGATGTTAGTCCTTGTCTTCCATGCTCTACCAAGAGACCATGCTTCTGCTACAGTACTATGATTTTATGGAGTAATTCATGACTATCTTTGACTTTGACCTTGACTAGTATTTTGACTTTGACCAATCAAACATTGACTTTGACCTATCAAACTTTGAATTTGACCAGTCCAACATTGACTTTGACCAAAAAATTCAAATTTGAAATTTTTAAGGGTTGAGAACACTAGGAGATGTGTCAGGTTAGGGCACACTAGGATAACCAAAAATTAGTCCCAATACTTCAGATAAACTTTCACTGCAGCTAGTACTGCAATTGGTGCTGCAACGGGCACTGCAATTGGCATTGCAATTGGTGTTGCAACTGGCACAAAGGAACTAGCACAAAGGAACTGGCACTGCGACTATACTTTTGTTACAACGAGCTTGATAGAAAGCTGCAGACCTACATTCTAGTGGTTAGACTATTCCTAAGGTGGTGTGGGCCCATAACCTGTTAGAATGTTGTGCTTGTTTAACCATAGATAATTCTAAACCATTGTCACCCAACCATAGGCACGTAGCCACCCACTGTAACCTTTGACAGATATAATGATTTCAGGAACCACACTAGAACCAACAGATAAACCAAGAGAGGGAGCATACCTTTCTCCAAAGATAGTGCACCAAGCATAAATTCCAAAAACCAAAAACCAAGACCATTACCCAGATGCAGTAGCTGCAACTACACTCCTCCTCTAGACTTATGCACCACTTGACTTGAGTGTGAGAGTGTACTAAATGAAATAAATCACCTTCTATTTATACTAATCTATCCAGGTGAACATGTGTCTCTTCAAGAAGGGTTGACCTATCCTTTTCTACATATATTACTTCAATATTACTTATTCTGCTGAGTCGACCTGTCTTCCATGGTTTTCACACATCTGTTTAGGTTTTCTCTTGCTTCTGGAATATTCTATTCTAGTCAAAGGTTTATCCATGGAGGTTAATACCTCCTGCAACTACCAAAGCATCAACAATTCAAATCCTTCTAGTTGTTATGTGTAGACTTCTTCTTTTAGGTCTCCATTCATAAACAAAGACTTTACATCCATCTGATAGACTTTAAAATTATTAAAGCATGAGTATGCTATAAATAATATGATGGCTTCAATTCTTGCAAATGAAGCAAAGGTTTCTTCAAAGTCAATCCCTTCTACTTGTGCATATCCTTTGCACACTAATCTTGATTTATTCCTTATAACCTGACCATATTCATGAAATTTATTTTTAAAAATCCACTTGCTCCCTACCACATTTTTGTTCTTTAGCCTTGGGACAAGTTCCTAGGTATGATTTTTTTCTATTTGATCAAACTCTTCATTCATGGCTTTGATCTAGTCTTCATCTTTAATGTCCTCAACAAATGTTTTTGGTTCTATTAGGGAGATCAATGCTTGTTCTGATTCATATGTTAGTTTTCTTCTTATTTCAAATCCAACACTTTTGTTACTAAGGATTTGACTTTCAAAATAATTTCTCTGTATTCTCCTGGATGGTTCTTTTGTAATTTGTCTTGATGATTCTTCCTCTTCCTTTTCTTCTTCACTTTGTGATTCATCCTCTTGTATTTATTTAATTTCTTCTTCATCATCATCTCTTATCCTTTTATCAAATTGTGGATTATCTTGAGATTTGATCCCTTTTGTCTTTAGATCATCCA
>SNQJ01S0203310.1:0-16680 GCA_010110895.2 Picea sitchensis
CTCTGACCAGCTATGTTTTCACCTTCCTTTTGAGTAAGAGCAGTGTTTTATATCTGTGAGTGCGAGTGAGAAATGTCTCAGGTGAATGTGGAAATTGTGTACAATGAGTCCATCGTGGGCTCTCATTCCTAGGCTTGGCGCTTAGTTGGTGCCTGATGCGTAGTGCATAGCTTTGGGCAGTCTCGAATGTGAGCTACCCCTCACCTCATAACTACATCTCACCTTTCATACTTTGTCTTTTTATTTTTTATTTTTTTATGATATGGTAATTATTATAATTAAATTATTACTCTATCATGTTTTCTAGTTAAATTTGTTACATAAATTAATATTTATTTAAATTACAATTATATACATAATTAAATTTCCTTGGACTTGCTTGACCTAAAGCTTAATATTTTATTATTAAATTTTTTTTTGTTAATTTTTTTTGTATATATTATTTATTTATTTATTTTTAATTTATTGTTATTATTTTTTACAGCTTATGCAGATCAGGTCATCATGCAACAACAAGTTAAACATACATAAACATATTTTGGTTCCGTCATTCTGAAGTACATTATTTTAGAAATTCTCCTCATTCCTTTATCAGTTAGAATTTGGACTTGGAAAGCTCCTTTAGGAATCTGCAAACAGTCTACATGCAAGACTGCTTGTTTGGGTCTTTAAGACTGTCTTGGTAGTCTTCATAGGTTTTATGGCCTGTAAATAAAGGGTTTCTAAACTGTAGGTTAGGGGTTTGGGGACATATTGTACAATTATGTGGGTGGTCAAGCTCAGGTTTCAGTTTTGAAACCAAACTCTGATACCATCTATAAGGCCTTCCATACAAAGCCTCAAAATAAATAAATAAAAATATATTCATCTTCTACTGAAATAAATTCAATTTAGTTCAAGGTTTTCCTTTCATGATTTCCTTTATACTAGCATAATAATCAACAACAACATAATAATCCACAACAACATAATAACATCATAAAATGCACAAAATATGTACCTCTACCTGTAGATTAGTTGATTTAGTCCTTGGTTCTCTTGTTCTTGAGCTTGCCCAAAATGCCCAACTGAATATTAACTTCCCATCCAACTAGGAAAAACCTCTTCGACTCCCTAGCTCCAGGAATCCTTGAAGTTTCCTGGCTCCCGAGCCCAAAATTCCCAGCAACAACAGTGTCCTTGTGAGAGTTCCCAAAAACCAAATTGTTCACTAATCTCCTGCTCCTTTCAGAATTTCTTTTCCTTCTTCCCCAAATTCACCTTCCCCAAAAAACCAAACAATAAAGGACCCCTCTCCAAGTCCTCTCCCCTCTTCCTTATCCTCCTCCCTCGAATCCCCATCCCTCATTCAATTCTCCATCTGCCTTATCCCCCCATTAATTCCTCAACAACCTTATCCCTCCCATTAATTACTTCACCTACCAATTTTAATAATATTATAATAAAAGACTCAATAAATTTATTTTAATAATTAATTAAATTAATATTTATCAACCATGATGATTAAATAATTAATTAGGGTTGTTACAATTTTCCACAGCCAACCAAGTGAACAGTCTATTTTTTAAAGCAATTTCCTAGGACCACATATTCCTCCTCCATCCTCCAATTGGCTGCTGCCAAAGTTTTTTTGCTAAGGAACAATATAGATTTTGAACTGTCAGAATACCAGAATTGTCACCACCAGCCCAAATTAATTCATCTTCTTTGTTCTGAATATGTACACCTGTACCAATTAAATCCCTACAAAACAAGTCCCATTCAAGTGCCAAATCTCCCACAAGTTCTAGCTCGACACTATATTTCCACTGAGTAGTTATAAACTCCAACTTGTTCTTACCTCTAGCTTGATAGAGATATCTTATGTTTTTGCGTTTTAATGTAGGCGAGAGATCTTGAGTAAGTAGAGAAGAGTTCCCCAAGCACAGGATCCGATCTTTCCCAATTAAAACTGAATGTCCTAACCCAAGGCTCCATCTTAACCAATGAATAATAAGATGAAGTGATTTTTTTTTTTTTTTTCCAAGTCTATGAAGCTAAGGACAAGCTAATAGTATTCGTTCTGAACCAAGTAGGAACCGATATATACATAAGGTATTTGTATTTGATTACCCTATGCCAAATTCCATCCTTCGTCAACACTCGCCACATATATTTTGATGCCAAATCTCTATTAAAAATGTGAATATTCCTTAATCCACAACCACCAAGATACTTTGGTCTAGCAATCGATTCCCAGCTGCACAGGTGGAGGTTTTGTTTTGCACTACAACCCAACCAAATGAAATTGTAGTTTAGCTATCTGATCTTATTGAGCACAGAAACATGTATCACCGCTAGAGCCATCCAAAACACTGGTTTTGTTTCCAGCAAAACTTTGATAAGAATGAAACATCCACCAAGGGATAACCATCTATTACACCAATGTCTGATTCTTTTTTCAATTTTACTAAAAGCCATCTCCAATCTTCAAACTTATATTTTTCAGATTTTATATAATATCCCAGATATCTGAAACCTTCAGCCATATCAACAAAATTATAGGAATAAGCTTCTTTAAACTTTTCTAAAATCTCCCCTTGGATTCCAAAATGATGAAAGGTAACTTGGTCGTGTTTACTTTCAAACCCGTAGAACTGCAAAAGATATTTAAGAGATTGCATATCTCCTTCCATTCCTATAAAGAGGCCTTGGTCATAATGAGAATACCGTCAACAAAGAAAAGACGGAGAATTTTTACAATCCTGGAAACCTTCACCCCCGTTAGACTTCCATCGGCTTGTCCTTTCTTTAGTAGCAGGCTAAGACTTTCCATAACTAAGATAAACAACAACGACGATAATAGGCATCCTTTCCTTAGTCCTCTGCCACTTTGGAAAAAAAGGGAAGTCTCTCCATTTATAAGGAAAACAAAAGAGGTACTGACTACGCAACTCAATATCCAATTTGTAGTAGGAAGGCCGAAACTTGTTTGCAATAGAATCAATCTTAAAAAATCCCAGTTAACACAGTTGTATGCTTTCTTTAAATCCAACTTTAAAATTAAAGCCTTCATTTTTTTCAATTTTATACTATGCAAACATTCTTGTGTTGTGCCAATGGTATCCAATATCTGTCTACCTTTTAAAAAACCCAGTTGTTCACTCGACATAGCCTGCGATAGAATTGGTTTAAGTTTGTTAGCAATTACCTTTTCTATCAGTTTGTAACATAAGTTACAGAGTGCTATGGGTCTATAGTCACCAAAAGTCAAGGGTTTACTTACTTTTGGAATCAAGGGCAGAAAAGTTGAGTTTAGAGAGCTTATCATCTTTCCTCTCATCTTGGAATCCTCCACCACTTCCAACAGTTCATCCCCTACCAGGTCAAAAAAGTGAGAGAAGAAATCAATCGTCTAACCATTAGGTCCCGAGCTTTTATCTTTAGTAAAGAGCTTGAGTACTTCACGGATTTCCATATTTGTACAAGGTCTATCAAGTAATTTAGAGTCCTCCTCAATGACAAAACGAGGAAAAAGACTAGTTGTGTATACCTGATCAATTAAGAGCGGTTGTTCCCCAAGTTCAAAAAAATTATATAAATTTTCGTTAAAAATAATACATTTTTCCAAGGTATTTTTATTTGGCACATCAATTTTCGTTTCTTTCAAAGAGTAGTTGCTTTAGAACTATCTCTTATGAAAAATAACTTTCTGTATATTTCCGTCCCCAACACTCACACCTTTCCATCACCCGAATGGGGTGCTTGGGAGGTGAGTGACTTGCTTTTATCATCGCTCATTGTCATTCATGGCAATCACATGGTGGTGGATAGTGACATAATGCAAAGCAACTCATGCAAAGGTAGAAGGGGTATACAAAGAAATACAAAGGCACATAATACACTCACTTGGAAATTGAAGAATACACAATGAAGGGGTATTGTGATTGGTTTGAAGGTTCTCGAACTTGATTGGGGAAAGAAAGACTCACACTCTGCAATAAAGAGGCTTGTATGTAGCATGAAGTTGATGTTTATCACCAAAATGATGACCAGAGGGCTCATTTTGGGCTTGTTGTTCCTCATGATTGAGCATCCTAGCTATATATGGATTTCCCCATAACCTCTAGAGTATGTAGTAAACAAGTAGACTTGGTGGAGAAAACCCAAGGGGTAGCAAGACGACTAGGATGCAAGAAAACATGGAGTATAAAGTCCCCATTATGATATACCAAGGAGTAGGAGGGAGAGTTATTCAGGAAGGCTCATCACTTGGTTGAAGAAGACCCCCCAAACATTGACACGCAAGTGGCACCTTCTGTGTGTAGAGGTCATACCCTTGCTCATGGGACTTACGAGGAGCAAAGAGGGAAACAAACCAGGGCACAAAAGAAGCAAATAGAGGCTCAGAGGATTGCAAGAGGTTTTGAGGGTAAACACAAAACCAACATTGTCCAGTGACTAAAAAAGCTAGAAGATGGAGTTAGGGAAAAAGGGGGAGCCACAAGAAGCACCAAAATTGATGACGAACCGATCCATATTATCATAGATTCAAGCTTCTCTAAAAGCAAGAATATCATGTACTCATTAACTTTGGATCTATATTGGCATACAGAAGAGCTAATTGCATGCCATTTAGACTCCATGGAGGAAGGTAGCAACCCAAATCTACAAGTAGTTAGGGAGGGGCTCCACCAATCTAATGATGAGTACTATTTTCTACTCCAAGCCCTTTAGGGCTCAAATAAAGCTAAAGAGGAAGAGGTAGAGGAAGATGGAGAAGAAAAACCACCCCAACACCCTATCTCATTTGATGATGTTGACTAACTAACAAAGACTAACTTCTAGTTTTCCTTCTATCCTTATATATTTTATGTTTTTCTACAAAAACTTTAAAAACCATAAACCAAGTTCACTTTAAACTATTTTTTTAATATGATAGTTGTTAAAGGCCATAAGCCACGACATAACAACCTTTGTTTTTCTAACTTTCATTTTTCATTTCAAAAGTTAAGGGCCCCATAGTGCAGATATAACCTTAAATATTGTTTTGGACAAAGCTCAAGCTATGGGCTAGATAGGTCATAGGATAGGTTTCAAATTGAGGCACCTCTCATAGAACTCTCTACAATGTGTGTAATCAACTTTTTACCACCCATAATATAAAATAAATCTTACCTTTACTTATAAAAAAAAATACTTTTAATTTGTCATAACTTTTTATTTGGCACATAATTTTTTCTTTCAATTAATAGTTGCTTTAAAATACTCTTCATTGTCTATATTAATATAGATATATGACTTTAAATAATATTATTATGGTTATTTTTAAGAATCATCAATGACAAGACAATCCTGGATTAATAAACATACATGGTTTTAAAAAATATATTTAAAGCAGAAATGTTTCCATGTTTGATAGATTTGAATGAAGTTGTATAAATTTGATTTCCAATATGAATTTTTGTATGTGTAAAATGTTTATAAAAACATTCCACCTATATATTTATGAAGATGAATACAAATATCTTATGCTTGTGTAATCAAAACCCCGATTTAAATTTATATTTTGATTATGTATGATGCTAAGTAATTATAAATTATTGAAAGTCTTCAAATGGTCTTTCCTTCTTTTTCATTCATTTCAACGTACCATTATAGACATGCACAACATTAATCTAAGACATCATAAGTATGACAACAATATAATAATAGTGATATAGTTAGGGGTGTGTTGTCCAAATCACCAAGTTTGTTGCATTATGATGTATAATTTAAAGGTCACATAGAGATCATGCTAACTAATATTTACATGAAGCTTCAATAAAAAAAACAAAAATTCAAAACTAAAGTTCGGTGACAGGACAACAATATATTCATACATTGATGTTGAGAGTACATGATTTACATTTATAATTTGAGGAGCACTTGGCTTACTCTCTTAGCTCTTGGTTGATTCTTTAACATTCTAGATTTGGCTCATTCCATTGGCTAAGATGATGGGCTAACATGCTCCTTATAATGTATGTCATACTCTTTGTTTTAATTATGGACTCTCAACTTTTTTTTTGTAAGTATTTATTTTCTTATAGAACTCTTCAGTTTTCAATTTGATTACCTAGGTATGTGTTGGCCTCACCACTTCCTTCATTGCAATATTTAAACTTTCTTCAAAGCATCTTATCTCTATCGTGTTGTCTTTCTATTGTTTTGTCTATTATACTCACTTAGCACTATCACCATTGCACTCTTTCGTATGTTATTCGCTTTGACTATATTTCATGTGTGTTTGTGTTTTACCATCATTATAATTCTTGTTGATGCCACCTATTGTGTGCTCCATTCTTAACTATCACACATCTCTTTCTTCTATCCTAGAATTATGTGCTACACCATCTTGTCATGCTCATGTTTTTCCATTTACATTTCAATTTGCCACACACCACTTGCACTCTTACTTAAAATTTCCGTAGATGGTCTTGCATCAACTTCCCTTTGCAATAAAAACATAGTGCATACTTGTGTTATTTCTACATATTTTATAACACTCTTCCCCTTGCAAAATTTCTAATACTCTATTTCATAAATATGTGTGCTTTCCTCTTCCAATGTGTTCTTTCACTTCACCAAGTATTGTTTGTATTCAATGCTCGACACCTTGAAGTTATTTCCCTCGATAACTTTCACAATATCATTTGACTTCTTATTCGCCATATACTTCATCTAGTCTAGTTCAACACTCTTTTTTCTTATATTCCATCATCCTCTATGACACGCTCCCCTTCCTTGTAAAAGTTTATGACATTGAATATGGGTGATATATTAAATTCTTATAGCAACTCAACCTACTATGCATTGTCTCTAGATTTTATTTATATCTAGCATGATTTATTCTTATTCACATTCATCTTGTTGTGTGTGCCCTTAGGATAGAGTTCCTTCCTTAAGTGCACCACTACTTGATCCCCCACTACAAAAGACTTTAACCTCTTGTGCACATTTTCATGTATCATCATTGTTCTTCATGTTAATTTGAAGATCAACTAAATTTGTGACTCCTCTTATATTCATGCCAAAGACAATCTTGAATGGTGAAAATTTAGTTGACCTATTCATAGAGTTTTTATTTGAAAACTTTACCTACACCACAATTTGATCTCATTGTTTTGTCGTATATCCCCAACCAGACATCTCAAAAAGATTTACCAAACTTTGGTTTGTGACCATTATTTATCCATCACAGTGAGAGTGATATGCTAAACTAAATTGCAACTTCATTCTCATATTCTTCCATAATGTCCTCTAAAAATGACAAAATGTATAGCCCTATCTTATATGATTATATTTGTAATTCATAAACTTCACATGATCTCCTTGAATAATAACTAAGTAATAACTCACATCATTGGTCTTCCTACAAAGAAAAAAGTGCACTATCTTTGAAAATTTGTCAACCATAAAAAAACACCGCATCAAATCTATGTTGCGCTCTTGGTAGTACAAGAACAAAATCCATTATAATATCTTCCTATGGTATCTTTTGCATGAACAATAGTATGTACAACCATGCGTGTTGACTCACTCCTTTCACTCATTGATCAATTTGTGAACCACTATTGACTTTCTTCTTCATATTAGGCCAAAATTACATCTCTTCCAAAAAAGCACAAGCCTTGTTGTGCCCTGGATTGCCTCCTAAGTTGTCATTGTGTGATTCTATGATTAAATTATCCATCATTGAGCCTTCAAGGATGCATGATTGCCTTCCTTGGAACAAGTATCTATCATGTAATAGATAATCTATGTGTTTGGCTAGGGGAGCAATATGTAATGCATGGAATTTAACCTTTGTGTCTTCATACACTTGGAGTTTCAAGATGATATAAGGTCTTCCATCTTTCATGACATATATAATGCGGTGACATTGTTTCCTTATTTATCCTTTGGTATAGGTATAAGTGTGTGAATTTGTTTCCTCATTTGATGGTTAATGCTTAAATAAAACATTTTTGGTTTCTTTTTTCTAGATCATTATTGGGCCTTGTTATCCTCTTTTGGATATTTCAACTAAACATACTTTTCTTACCTTTAAACAACCTTGAAACCACATGTGCTTGAGTTTACCCACTCAAGTGGAACATTCTCATATCCATTGGTGGGAACACAATGGTTCATGAGGTCAACAATGATTTATCCTTTTCTTGCTTAGTCTTTGGGGCATCATCGTCTTCAGTGAACTAACAAGCCAAAGAGTAATTTTCCAAGGAAAAACCTACAAATTCATTTGAGACTAGTGAATGGTTCAATGAAACTCATGAATGTGAATGAGTAGTTGGAAGGCCCATATTTTTTTTCAATGATTGTTTATCACACCCTACACCACCCTATGATGGTTTTAAAATCTATAAATTACCCTATTTTNATTCATTTGAGACTAGTGAATGGTTCAATGAAACTCATGAATGTGAATGAGTAGTTGGAAGGCCCATATTTTTTTTCAATGATTGTTTATCACACCCTACACCACCCTATGATGGTTTTAAAATCTATAAATTACCCTATTTTATATTGTTTTGGATCTCTCTTGATTAAACAAACAAACAAAAAAAACATTTAAACTTTGTTGAATTTTTCAAACAAAAACTGGCAGAATGGGGTAGCTTATCTCTGAAAAGAAAGAGATGTTGGTTATCTCTGAAAAAAAAGATATGGTGGCTACACTCCATTCGCAACAAGATTTACATCACACTCCATTGTATGCTTAAAGGGCCTCCTTCATCTCAATTATATATGAGAGATTGAGAGGAGAGAAATTCCCATGATGCACATGGATAAATTAATCTAAGTTTATAAAATTCCATAGACATGTAAAACAATAAGACTTCCCAAGAAGTCACCCATCCCAATAATACTCTAGCTCGAGCACGCTTCTCTGCATAGTTAATGGGATCTAGTGCATTAACACTATGTTGTAGGAATGTACATAAGACCACTAGGAAAACATTACATGATGTCTGTAATTAACAAATGAAGATGGTATTACATTCCATTCCCCATCAAAAGGGTGAATATCATGGTTTATCAAAACCATAGGTTCGAAATGTTGAT
Source organism: Picea sitchensis (assembly GCA_010110895.2). Classification (NCBI taxonomy): domain Eukaryota; kingdom Viridiplantae; phylum Streptophyta; class Pinopsida; order Pinales; family Pinaceae; genus Picea; species Picea sitchensis. Next base: position 9,088 of record SNQJ01S0203310.1, read on the forward strand.
TCAATGGAAAAGGCGGTTGGCCACCGAGATCCACCTGGATCATTCCTGCCCCCTTAGGAAGCAATGGTCCCCATTGCGTCAAGTTCCCTTGGGAGATGGGGAAACTTCTACTGAATTTGAACCTTGGTGAGTCATTTTCATTGTTGAAGTAGATGTCTTACTTGTACTCTGCCTATGCAAGGATTTCATGAACCTGTTGGAGGTGTTGGATCCATTCAATAGATATGGTTGCACGATTTGCCTTGGTCCAAGTGTGGGAGGGCTCTGTCAGTGAAGATGCAACAAGAAGATCTATATCAGTGGGGGATAATGGTTGGAGCCCCAAGCACACCTGGAACGGGTCGTGGCCAATAGAGATATGTTGAACATGTGGAAGACTCACATTCTCTTCATGCTCCTCTACAATGTCATTGAAATTCTTTTCATGGATATAAACATCTTGGGCTGAGGTTGTAGCGGTCGTAGAGACCTCATGTTCACTGTCTGACTGGATCATGAAGAGGGAAAACTTTGTGGTCTGAGAGATTACTTTGTGGCATCATTTTTTTGAGATCAATGAAGTGGCAGTAGTTAGAGCTACCTCTGTTACCTTGTAGAGTTGACCTCCTAGAGTAACAATGGAATTGCAGGGCCAAGACTCATATATAACATGATGTTTCCATGTATATGGTTGTCCTAAAAGACATTACAGATTTCAAGTGGGCCAAGACACTACCTCATCCTTGAAGGGCTTGATGCCATAGGACATGCAAAACTTCTGGGTAACATAGATGTCTCGTCCCTAGCTCAACCATCCAATGGTGTATAGTTGGGGGTGTGGTATCATTGACAACTTGAATCTCTTGAAAACCTCGGCTGATATCAAGTTCTTCTGACTCCCGTCGTCAACAATGAAATGCAGTGGGGTACCCTTTACCCACATCTGCGAGTGGAAGAGGTGCTCCCTCTCCTCAAGATCCTCTGGTTCTTCTAGTTGTGTTGTTTTGGTTGTGATGGTAGCAGTGGGTTATGCATCGATGATATGTTTCTCTTTATTGTGCTTTGAATCAAATTCCAAGTCAGGTTCTGATTCTTTTTCTTTGAGCTCAACCACCAATGACTGTTTCGAGCGACATTCATCCATGTTGTGCCAAGGGTGATCCAGGTGGATATTGGTGGCCACCCACCTCTTCCAGCTGGCTCACATACAAATTTCATCTTGGCAATTACATTTTTCATCTTAGCATTTTTTTCTAGATTTTTGAGTCCCAAACTTCTGGGGCCGTTTTGAGGCCCTAAACGACGTTTTTTGGGATTTTGGTGGGCCAGGTTTTTAGAAGATCATATTTTGGTCCCCCATGGAAGTTGTACTTATAGGATAGATCTTTCCGACAAGGTATCAATTTCCACAAATGGAGATCGTATGAAAAAGTTACGACCCTGGGAAGTTGATGTACCAACTTACCCCAATGGGGCCCACATGACTTTTGGCGCTTCATCTCCTAGGGTTAGGTTTTTGGATGTCTAGGATTTTGGCATTCATGTTTAATGTAAAAATAATTTTGGAGCCTCATTGTATTCATCTTCTTGTGAATGAGCATAGCCTTCACATCTCTTCTCAAAGATAAGTTGCCACCATTCTAACAAGCTTGTTTCAGTCTGCATTTTACAATTTCAAGATATTCTTATTTAATAAAATTCCAGTTTTACTGTATCTCTGTTGTTATTCACTGTGTCTTTATGTTAATATTATAAATCAGTGTTTCCATTTCATTCTGCTCATAAATTTTGGATCAGTGGTATTAGAGTGGTCTGCTCCTTATCGTTTTTTAGTGCATGTCCCCGACGAGGTCAGGGTATAGAGAGTTGGGTCTTGAGCTTGTTTCTCTTGTAGAAAACTGCTCTCACATGCCCAAGAAACCTTCCATCGCAGGAGAAAAGAAATACGATGGGAAATGAGATCCTTTCAAAATGTTGCTTGAGGAAGCCCTCGAGTGACATAGGAACGAGATGATGGACATATTTTCACAAATCCTCTGACGGTTTCCGACAAGTGACACATCTACCTCGAGCAGAGGTGCCACCCCCTTCAAGGTACAAATCAACTTATATATTCCTATATTTGAAGGTCAGATAGATGCAGATGTTGTAGACAAATGGTTGAATCTGCTAGAAGGGTATTTTTCTATCCATAACTTTTCAAATAGAGAAAACATTACTTTTGCGCTTCTGAAAGTCGTCCCCCATGTCAAAGATTGGTGGGAGACTTTGTGTGAGAAAAAGGCAACAGAGGAAACCTCATTATTTATAGTCACACTTACCTAGGAATCCTTTAGGGATGTTGTTAAGGAACAATACTACCCTGCTAGAAGTTATGACAGCCTATATACAAAATGGACCACACTGCGGCAAGAAAGGGACCAAGCAGTGCTAGAGTTCATAAATATCTTCCATACCTTGCGCACTAAGTTGGGTATCAAATATTTTGAGCGAGATTTGGTGCTCAAGTATTGTGGTTGTCTACATAAATACATCTAGGCATAAATGGAGTTTTTGGACATCTCATCCTTAGGCACGACCTATTGATATGCCATCAAAATATAGTAGAAGCTTAAACAAAAGATGTAGCAGTTTGGGTCTAGGAACCTTTCACATCAGAAGCAGGGCAAGGGTAGCCCCAACCCACAGAAAAAAATATAGAGAAAATATGGACAACATCACGACAACTAGCCGAAGCCGCAAGCAAAGAAGGACAATTGGAAGATGAAGAAAGATACCAGGAAGTGGTGCGACTTCCATAAGAGCCCCTGTCATAACACTGTTGATTTTTTCTCAAAGAAGTCAATGGTGGAAGAGGTGAAAGCATCTGAATTGGATGTGGGTTCTGACTTTGAGTAAAAACAAAAAAAGGGGAGACAGATCATTGACACGGAACCCAGTGCCACCGTTGATACCACCAAGATCCATACTGATGAACATGATGAGATAGAGGAAGGCGAGTGCCTCTTTCATTCACAGATGTGGGTGAAAGGCACTCCAATGCACTTCATCGTTGATAGCGGTATCTAGAATAACCTCATCTCAGTGGAGGTTATCAAGTGTTTATCCCTTCCGACAACGTCGCACCTGCAACCCTACACCATCGGATGGCTCCGCCAAGGGAGCGATCTTCACGTCATCCAACAGTGTCACATGTTGTACGTCATCAACCCATTCAAATATGAGGTATTGTGTGATGTTGCTCCCCTTGAATTTTATGATGTTATTTTGGGCCAACCTTATTTATGGAAACATCATGATGTATATGAGTCTAGGCCTTGCAGTGTTATTATTACTTTGAACAGGAAATTGTACAGGATGCCTAAGGTAGTCCCACCCAGTGCCATTTCCTTGATCTCTACCAAGCAATGCAGGAAGGTCATCTCTCAGACTGGGAAGTTTGTCTTCTTCCTGTTTTTCTCTCGAAGTGAGCAAAATACTGCAGCCACATCAACTACCTCCATGAATGACCTCTCCACATAGAAAACGTAAGTGGAGAAGGTCATGGAAGAATACAAATACATCTTCTCCTAACCTACTGGGGTACCTCTGCACTATCAGGTCAAGCATTCCATCGATTTGGCCCTCGGTGCACTGCTACCCAATGGACCAGTCTATCTTCGCTCTCTATTAGAAAATGAGGAGATCTAATGTCAGATCTAAAAACTACTCCACAAGGGGCACATCTAACCCATCTCATCACCTTGTGGTAGACCAATCATGCTTGTAAATATGAGACCCAATGACTCTACATTGATTACCGAGCCCTAAATAAAATCACATTCAGGAACCGATACTCGATTCCTTGAATCGACGATCTCCTTGATCAAATAAAGGGAGCCAAATACTTCAGTAAGATTGATCTGAAGTCTAGCTACCATTAGGTCCCAATAGATAAGACATATGCATGAAAGACTTCCTTCAAGTCAAAAGAAGGTATTTTTGAATGGTTAGTCATGACCTTTGGTTTGAAAAATGCTCCAGAAAATTTCATGAGGATGATGGACGATATCTTGTGGCATTTCACCAATTTTTTCGTAGTGGTGTATCTGGATGACATCCTCATCTACAACAAGACTTGGGAGGAACACTTGTAGCACATTCAGTAGGTTCTGCACACTCTACGACAACACAAGCTATATGCATGGTGTGCATGGTGTGCATATGGATCTAGCCAAGATCCAATTCATCTGTGTCTGGCCATCCCCAACCACGCTCACTGACCTTCAGAGCTTCTTAGACCTTGCAAATTTATATCGCAGGTTCATGTTGGGATTCTCCAATATTGCATGGGCCCTCAACTAAGTAACCAGGGATGGTGGTAAGGAAACATTTGTGTGGGGTCTATCCCAACAACAATCCTTCGATGATCTGAAGCATCACTTGTGCTCAACCCCAGTGTTTTCATTACCTAACCTACAACAACCTTTTGAAATCGATACAGATGCTTCAAACTATGTTGTGGGAACAATCCTCTCTTAGCACGACCATCCCGTGGCCGATCATAGTGATATATTACCATATGTCGTCCATAAGTACCCTACTTACAACAAAGAAATGTACTCCATTGTGCAATCCTGCCTCCAATGGAAGCATTACATTCTCAGGAAGGAGACAATCATCCACATTGATAATAAGTCGTTGTAGTTTCTGTAGACACAAGGAAAATTGCAGAATGACCGCCATCAGAAGTGGTCCACATACTTGAAGCAGTTCCACCTCAACATCAAGTATAAGATAGGTAGTACCAATTGGGTCGATGATTGCCTCAAACGACCTCCAGTCATGTCACTCACCACGGTGCTAGACTCTTGTGGCCACGAGACCTCCAGCTGGCCCCACCTCTATGAGATAGATCCTAACTTCACCATGACCTACCATATGTTGGGCTCCAACATAGTTGTCATTAATTTCCATCTTTAGGACAAGATGCTATGCCATATGGGCCATCTCTACGTTCCATCAAGCGATCATGAGAAGATGATTTGGGAATCCCACTATAGTTGGGTGGCATGACATTTCGACGTTGAAAATACAATCACAGTGCTACATAAACATTTTTATTGGTCGAAACTTTGATAGGATGTCAGTAAGTATATCAGGTCCTACACTGCCTGCATTATTTTCAAACCGACCCCTAAGAAACAAGGCCTATAAACCCCTCTGCCTACTCTTGATAGGCCCTGGGAATCCATCTCAATGAACTACTTGTTGGGCCTTCCATCCACTAAGCGAGGAAATGACTGTGTTTTTGTGGTCATTGATCGCTTTTCCAAGATGGCGATTCTGGCCACTTGCAAGAAGAGAATCACAACAGAGGCCACTACCAAGATATTCTTTGAACGAGTGGGGGTACATATTTGGATCCCACAAAACATTATCTCGGACCGAGATAGCCGGTTCCTTAGCACATTCTGGTCAAGCCTCTGGTCACTGCTGGACACCAATCTCACCAAATCCACTACCTTCTACCCCCAGACGAATGACCAAACCGAGGTCGTCAACTGAATGATCATGCATATCCTGCGCATGTACAATTCCAAGCACCCCCGCACATGGGATGGGAGTCTTCCCTATGTTCAAAACAACTAAAATAGAGCCATACATAGCTCAACCGGCCACAACCCCTTTCAAGTGGGGTTGGGATTTCAACCATTGTTTCCCATGGATGTTACACTACCCCTTGAATCCACCCAGGAAGACTCGTCCCATGCTCCAGCTGAAGATAAAAAATCCACCTGGTTCACTAAAAGGATCCAACACATCTGCCAGTAGGTTCATGATATTTTACAAAAGTCCAATGCCAAGTACAAGCAATGCCATGATCAACATCAGGTGCCACACAAGTTTCAGGTGGGAGACAAATTTTGGTTGCAGTTGCAGAAAGAACGCCTTACAGGGCCCCATCGGACATTTTATAGTTTCAACATATTTCTTATTTATTAGAAGTCCAATTTTATTGCATCTCTGTTGTTATTCACTATGTCTCTGTGTTAATATTATAAATCTGTGTTTTCATTTCGTTCTGCTCATAAATCCGGATCAATGGGTTGTTGTGGAACTTACACCACTTTTCAATTTATTTCTTAGACTTCTCGTTACCCTTCTTTGCTTGCATCTTGGACTGGATCTCTTAAGTTTGGCCTTTCTTGCTCTATCCTTCATTCTGTGAGTTAGGGTTTAATTTTCCATGATTATGTTGTGGCGTATTTTCAAACCTAAACCCATGCTTACTCTCTTGCTTGAATTTATACTCAATTTTGACTACATATTAATAAGCAACACCCAGTGAGGAGATGTCCAAGAAATCCATCTTTATTTGGATGTACTTTTGTAGACCACTACGATACTTCAAAAACAGGTGTCGCTCAGAGTCTTTGATACCCAACTTTGAGAACAAGGTATGAAAGATGTTAGTGTACTCCGATACCATTTGATCTCTTTTCCGACATAGATTCATCCATATCATGTATTGGTCATCATAGTTTTCAACTGGGTAGAACTCCTCCTTTAGGGAATCTACAAAGGCCTCCCAAGTGGGTTCTCTCCTGAATGGAGTAGATTCATCTTTGATGTACCTCTCCCAGTATCCTTCCCACCAAGCTCTGACATGGGGAAGGGATTTAAGGAGCGCGAAGGTGATCTTTTCATTGTTGGAAAATTTTTGGACATAGTAATAACCTTCTAGCAGATTCAACCATTTTTTTAAAGCATCTGCATCTATCTAGCCTTCAAATAAGGGGATATCAAAATTGACTTGCACCTTGAATGGCATCACATTTGCAAAATGGTTGCTTGTTGAAGATACCTCGGTTGCCACCATCGGTAGTCTTTGAAGGATATGAGCAAAGTTGTCCATCATCTCATTCCTCTGTCACACAAGGGCTTCCTCGAGCAACTTCTTGAAAGGATCTCCTACTTTGTCATCTCTCTTTTCTTCTGCCATGGGAGGTCACTTGGGCTAGCGAGAGTGGTTTTCCTCAAGAGAAACTAGCTCAAGACCCAAATCTCTATACTTTGACCTCATCGGGGACATTCTCTGAGAAATGACAAGGAGCAGATTGCTCTTATACCAATGATCCAGATTATTTTGAGAACGACATGAAGATAGAAATATAGTAGAGATATAACAAGGAAATACACAATGATATTGCAAGAAACACATAAATATAGTGAAACCCAACTTCTATTTATGAATAAGAGAGAAAAACATTATAGAACACAAACTAGCAGAATGGGGTAGCTTATCTTTGGAAAGAAAGAGATGTCGGTTATGCTTTACTCACAACAAGCTTTACATCACACTCCATTGCATACTTAAAGGGCCTCCTTAACCTTAATTATATATGAGAGAGAGAGAGAGAGGAGAACGATTCCCATGATGCATGTGGGATAAATTAATCTAAGTTTATAAAATTCCATAGGCATGTAAAACAGTAAGACTTCCCAGGAGGTCACCCATCCTAGTACTACTCTAGCCCGAACGCACTTAACTGCAGAGTTCTAATGGGATTCAGTGCATCAACGCTATGTTGTAGGCATGTACATAAGACCACTAGGAAATCATTACATGAT